>WBMW01005873.1:67318-162033 GCA_013396635.1 Penelope pileata
TTGGCCCATGAAAATACGCCAAGACATGACTTGCAGTGATGCTCACAGATGCACAGGAGAAGAGTTTGGAGTCTGGCAAGTGGATCTGGGTGATTTTCTCCATAGCTAGATCTTTAAATATTGATCACCTGTTGTTCGAAGTCTGTGTGATTAATGATCATGGATCTTTTTTGAGAACACAGAACACTTAATTAAAAAGCAAGCAGAATCCGAGAACAAACATAGCCTTTTCTACCTGAACTGAACAAGAAGAGAGATGACCACTTCTTAAGACAATAATTCAGGTGCCAGACCACCCGAGACAACGATCTCCAGTTCTAATTCCCCCCAAGACCTTCACGATCAGCTGTGGTTCTTTCCTTGCCTCAATATAATATTGAGGGATTATTTTGCTGTTGCACAGAGAAAAAGACAATTTATATAAAATAATCTAGTACTGAGAAGCTGATAGAACAATAAATAATAAATGAGATGTTATTTCTCTCTCCCTAGAGAAAATATTATGACTTTGAATACACACATGGATATGTTCTGTTAAGTAATAGGGTGGCATCTTTTCCCTGTAAAAATCTTCATGCTAATAATCTCAGTTTGAATACCCAATCCACAAGCAAACATCTTGATTATACTAGTATTTATGCTTACTCAAAAAACAAAATTATTTAGCCTTGTCCTTGAAATAATTTCTCCCATGCTAAGAAATATTCAGCTTGCCATACAAATGTAAATACATCAAAATAAAAAAGGCGGAGTTTCATTTCTTATAAAGTAAAAGAAATATTTTTATTGCCATCCACCGCCTCAAAATTCCATGCATTTTTCTGAGCAAATTCCAGAGCAGACAAAACAATCTTGAAGTAATTTATTGGAAATAACTCTTAGGATTCTGCAAGTATATTAGCAAATAACAGTAATAATAATAATAATAGTGTCCTGACAGCTGTGGAACTCAAATTATTTTAAATATTTACATATTTTCTAGATCGAAACAGTTCATCCAAAGAGTATGATTCCCAAGCATTTTGCAATGTGCTTCTCCATTCTATTTAATGTACAACATGTAGCTAAAAAGTCTGCTAATACAACTACCTGGATACTTGGAGTAATTTTAAAGTACTAGTGCCATTACTGTCCATCAAAGTACTTTGTTACAAAGAAAGATGCAGAAGTGTCTCTTTCTATCACAGAGCTGCAGATACAGGAAACTGAGATTAGAGACGTACTAACGGCACCACAGAGACTTTTTGAGGTGCTGTCTCATAATAATTTCCATATTTGCAGAGAATCAGAAGCTAGGGCTGAAGTTATTTCTTCACTGTGGTCTTCTGAGCACAGAAAAATAGGATAGAAATAAAAAGACCATTTCTCATTTGCATTTGTTTTCAATACTAATTTTGTCTTCTCTTTGAAGCAGGTGGACTTTGAGATATCCATTTGGGGAAAGTAAGCGACTGAGAAAGTTTATCAGCTATGTAAAGGAATTTTTCTCACACATCTCAATCAAGAACCATCATTACAAATTGATGTTAATATTCAAATCAAGCACTCCCTCAGAGAGATGGCACATTGTCTCCGGAGAGCTACAGGGCGGAATTAGAGCTCACCTGTACAGAGCGTGCTCTCAGAAGTGCTACAAAACCATTCATTGTCCTTAACCCCAGTGCATGAAAAAAATTTCGGCTCTTCCACCAAAACTTAAGATAGGGAGTATTCATGTAGCTACCTTAGTTGTGTTGGGCCAGACAACTTCCAGAGGTCTTCTCCAGCCTCAGCTGTTCTGTGATTCTGCAATTCTTCACACTTATGCTAACCTCAGTGAAAATCATAGAATGGTGAATAATGACTACTGATTTTCTCCAACAGAAATAATCTAGAAAGAGGGTTCATAGGCATACAATTATCTTTTGTCGTCTTCTGCGGAAACATGGAGGACACAAGGCTTGGCTCACACAGTCTCCTGGGCAGCCCTGTCCTAGGATGGCATTTTGGTCACTGCAAATTAATATCATATTTATGAACAGAGGTAGCTCTCCAGTATTTCCTGGTAAGTGCCTTCAGGAATGGTTGGGCTTGGAGCTTGTTTAATTTCTTTGTGTTTAAAGGAAAGACTAAAAGTTATACATTTGTGTGCTGGCTGAGTGGGTTTTACGGACAATCTTTTTTCTGCAACAGTTATATATACAGAAATGCATAGAAAGACAGATACACAACCCTCTTAGATTTAGATAAGAATGCAAACTTAATAGCAATTTGCATTCCTGTAGTGCCTAAGGATTCAACTAGTTTTAGAGATGTGATTAAATCCACGCTTGCAAGACATTAAATGAAATGAGCATAAGAGAGCATTCACCATGGCTGAAATCCCCTTGCATCAGGTGACTGCAGAAAATTATTTTGAGTTAGGGTAGGACTGGGTTTCGTTGCTTCTTTTATTCAAAAGCATTGGTGGGATTTTGGCAGAGTCCTCAGTGTGGAAAATGCCTTGATTACTGTTGTGTGCTGATGAATAGCATTGTCTGGGAAAAACTGGTCTCATTCCCTTTTAGTATTTGAGGGGAAATGGAGGAATGAGTATTCTGCTCCATTTCTCTTTGTTTATATTTTGGCAAACAAAAGCAGGTAACAGACACATTCACAGACGAGAAACCAGACGTACATTCCCAAATCTTCAGGCTCCAATGAGAGAAAGAGAGGGTAAAAACCAGAGATATATGGATGCTTCTTATCCTTTTGAATACCATATTTGATACCACTTAAGTATGGGTGCATTTTTAAGACAAGCTCTCTGTGAATACAAAATGGTTTGTTCATCTACACTGATCAGATACCAGCTGATCCCCCTGACTTGAAGGATTCATTAACTATTAACCAAGTTTCCTTTTTGCCACATGTTCTTGAGTTTGCTTTCCTGCATCAAATGAGAATTTGTTTTCTCATTTTGTGCAGTGCACTCAGATGCTTCAGATAATTCCTCTAATAATTTCGTTAAGTAAATGCATAAACATATTGCAAGACCTGCAGGGATTTGCTCCAGGAGGTCAGCGTTTCTCCAGTTTAAAGTAGTGCATAATTGCCAACCAGAAGCAGGAGCACAGCTGCCACGAGAGAGAGAGGCTCAGAGCTTGCATGCCTCCAAGACAACTGGGGTGAAGAAAGTCTCTTCAAGCAGCTGTTGTTTCATTGCTCGACCACTCATCTCGTGTCTGAGGATTATAATTAGCATTACAACCACAGGAGATTTTGCAGGTTCCACTGCAGCAGCGTGAATCACAGTGGGTAGCAACTTTGGGAATGAGGATATGTGGTTTCACTGCAACAGAAGGACCCCAGAGCATCCTTCAGTATCAACCTAATCTGTATTTGCTGCAAAGATATAAGTACAGCAGAGAAAGCAGCATATACTGGTGAAGTAAGCATGGCAGCAGAGGCTACAGAGAATCAAATCAAAGCCCTCATATCTCAGAGCATCATATATGCTTCCTGGCAGGAAAGAACCTTCGTATCTCACAAGCAGTAAAGTGGCTGAATCCTCACAGCACTTCCATGGAATATGGAGTTGTTACTCCTATTTTACAAGTGCAAGCAAGTAGTGTGAGAGACACGCTGAGCGTCAAATCCAGAGTTATGCTGGGAATTAGATACTCAATTGTTAATTTTGGTTGAAGTGAATGGAAAATGGAAATGAACTTAAGTCTTCTGAGTCTGAATACACTGCCTATCAGATCATCTTTCTGAACATATCATTTATTTTATATCAAACACGAACTACTGTGGGCATCTATGGCTTTTTCCGGACTGTCTGCTAAGTAACTGACACCAAAAAAGAAAGCTGTAGCGTCTGCAGTTACAGGCATGTCATTTCAGATTAAGTTTCCAATATTGTGAAAACAAATCACGATCACAGGGGATATTTCCTCTCACAAGAGAACAGTTTCATCTTCCATTTGTATATGAACCATAAGCGCAGTGTAAGTGATGCAGATCACATTCTGAGACATACGCACCTTTATGTCAGTTCTTTCTCCTAGCTGTCTCTGTGTCTCTGTGATGTAATTGTGAGTTGTTCTCTCTCTCCCTTTTTCCTATTTGTAATTAGAGGGCAGAACAGATGGCAGTAGCTTACTTTAAAGCGATGTCTTTACTAAAACACTTCTTAGTATGCTGCCTAACAATTGTGCACAACAGTAAAGAAATTAGTCTACTTATGGGCAAATCTAGGGAGGTTTTGAGGTTCACGGAAGAAACACATCCACATCTTAGAAACTTTGTGAGAACAGTACAAAATTTCAAAAGCCACCACAGCTTGGCTGAACGGCATCTCAGGAGCATCACTTCCCTGTGAGGTCTTTGAAAGACTTTATTGCCAACCACATGTACATAAAAATTAGGAGTCAGAATCTCCCCTTTCAAGCTCCTGCTTCCAAATTTAGGCATGACTTAACCATCACACCTCTGAGCAGAGGCAAAAAGAGAATGGCGCTTACTGTTAGGTATTTGGAACTACCTAAGATTGTCCTGTGTCTCCCACCCTTGTTAAAGAACAAAATCCAACCTTAAAAGCTCTAGTACCATGTACTACTCACTGGCTTCTTCCACTCCTCTCACTGTTCCTTGTAACATACTTTCCTCCCACAACCCTTTCCATGTGCTTCTTCCACCCTCCACACTCCTTGCAGCTCTCCCACCTGTCCTTGTCCTGAAACCCAGGAAAATGACAGTTGTTTTCTTAGGGTCATCCCTGTTTCTTTATGCAAATAAAGAGCGGGGAGACAGGAGCCCTCTTGATGCCCTCAGCTCTTATCACACTAGTGGCAGAAGGTAGCCATTTTACAGGAGTCAATGACAATCAAAGACTTCCCAAACAATTTTCCCTTCTAAATTATTACACTTGTGATAACATCTCAAAGAAAAGCCACACTGTGCACTTTAAGTACCCCTGGAGCTCTCACTCTGTGTTTCCCCAGATATGCCACGCAGGCCAGCAATGCAGTACCTTTGAAATAGGACAAATTGTTCACCCCCATGAAGACCACAGTCATACTGGAATCTTGAGGATTTAATAGCAGTATACATTGCACTCAGGAGAAGAGGTTCAAAGAATAGAGATGTCTTTTCATTTGCAATATCAAACTGCAAGGAGAGAGTATGGAGAAGAATGAAAAACAGTTCAACTAGGAGAGGATTCCTCTCTAGCCCAGGCACCAGTGGTCAGTGGCACCTCCAAGCACTCCTGCAGCAAGCTGAGCACAGCCTTCCCATCCTCTTCCTGCACCTCAGCTTCTGCTTTGTTCTACCTCAGAAGTATAAACTTCATGATTAAACACTGGCATCCTTAGATAAAAAAGTCCCATGACTTACAAACACTATAAACAAGCTTCACCTGTTTAACGGTGCTGAACCCCATACCCTAAGGATGCATTCGGGTGTGTAGCACACACCACTCATCATCCTCATGAAAGAGTCGTCAACATGATGGCTGTCAGAAAAAGCATACTGGGGAGAGCTTTGGGGTCTTCTTGTGCAAAAGAAGAAGAATGAATTCTCCAGAGATTCTCAGCTTTAAAACATGCTTTTCCTCACAGGTCCACCTATATCTGGCTTGCTTTTAGCTTTCTTGCTACATTCTCTGCTCTTTAACTCAGCCTTGTAAAGGCACAAAGATTTCAAGGAGTAGTTCTGGAGTTTGGTGCGATTATATTTGGTGGTGGCATTTGGTAACAACTGGGTGATCACTAGTCACAAGTGTCTTAATTCCAGCTATTGACCGTTCTTTATTTTATTTTCTCATCACGCCTTAATTCTGCACTGAAAAAAATTTTCTTGTATATTTCCAGAGCGCTGATTAAACACCTAAATCAGCTAAAAACAGTCAGTGCAACAAACAGAACAGATACATACTCAGTCCTGTTGTATATTTATTGGTAACACATATATAAATGTGACAGAACCTATATATGGAGATTGATTTTATCATTCTTTGATGCTTTCTGTTCAGTATTTTGCCTACAGAATTGTATTATAAAGCTTTGATTACAAGGGTTAAAATATCACCATCCTTAACTCAGAATAAAAACATAAGGTTCAATAATAAATTTTAATAAGACATATCCTAAGGGCTCCTTCAGCTTTTCATTTTGAAAATTTCAGGATGACCTATCACTACACAAGTAAACATTTATTAATTAATAAAAGGTAAAAGGGGTGCTCTGAAGACCCATTCTCAAGATTACAGATTAAAAGCTTACCTCATTTTAATCTGCTCCTTCCCCAAACTGACCAACTCTTTTTTTTTTTTTTTTGGTGTATGTGTTTAGTTTCCCTATTCTCTTTCTTGTCACCTGTTATTAGCTAACGAGATGAGGCAGGGATTCATGTTGCTAACATTCAGCTTGCAAATTAATTAGAGCTGGTGAGCACGAGAGAAGAAAGCGAGCAGTGGCACTGCTTCCAGACGTCGATGTCTGCACCTGGTTCTCAGTTCTTTGGCATGTGTCATGTTAGGCCCTGTATTAATTGTTAAATCTGATTGTGCATCTGGTTCCTATCACAGACAAGTGTTTTGTCTCAGCCAACCAGAACATGCCAATGGATGCATTAGCACCCTGTTATGATAATGAAGTGGTCTAATAACCTATGCAGAATAGGAGAGCTGGGTATCAAAAAAAAGTAACCATCAAATGCTCAGTAGTTTTTTAAGTGCTTTCTTGAATGAGGGTCAAAGTACTCTGCATGTGGAAGGCTGATGCGCAGTGAAAATCTTAATTAGTAACCAAAGAGAACATGAAAATAAACATTTTAAAAGATTTTCTTAGAGTGTTACATGGAAGTGACTTCTAGGCTTTGTTTTTACTTAAGTACCCAGTGACTAAAAATGCATGTTTTTCTTCGTTTCATTTTTTTCTTTAAACTTCACAGTTGAGACAATCCATAAGTAGACTGTCATTACAGTGTAATTTAAGTAAATCAATACAAACTCCTCCATTTACCATTGTTGATATAATCCATTTTAAGATGGTATCTGGTTGGACTGGACTGCAGAAAAAATGAGCAGGGACAGGAAAATAACTAGCCTTCCTGCTCCTCACAAAGCTTTAATCTTGAAGAGAGATCTTTTATTGATCAATTATTTTCTTCACCCCACTACTTGGCTTTCTTGTGTAGTGTAACATGAAAAACCTGAATTGAGCGCATTAACTACAAGACATAACTATGCAGCTCTGTGAAAGAAATCAAGGCCATATTTGCTACTAGGAAATCACAAGAATTTCCTCTACCCAAACAGTAAATGGCAATATCCACTGAAGCTGAGAACGTTTGCTTTGGATTCTCAGTCCATTAAGGATAAATATGAAACACCAAGTAATTAAAGAGAATTATATTTTCAGACTAGACTTGTCATGTTTTTCAGGCAAGGATTTTCACTAAAACTATATATTAGGGCAAAATTTCTTCACACTAAGACCTGAAAGAACAGTACCCTTCTATCTTGGAAACTGAAGTTTGATCAGTGTTTGATAAGACTGCAGTCATTTCCTGTATTTAACGGGATAGGCCTCGAGTGAGGCGGCAGAAGATGGATGGAGAGGCTTGTAGAAGGCAAGCACAGTTGGATAAATGGCCCTCAAAGCCTAGGTAGGGTGTTTCTACGTGTATGCTAGAAACATAAATCCCTCATGAACCGGCAAAATAAAATACTCTAATGTAACCATAGCCAGTAGAAACACTTCTCGCTCCTCAATTTGTTACAGAACAGCATAACTTCAAGACAAAAAACCTATGGCATGCACAAGGAGACAGCAGCAGAGGTCCCTGTCATTGTCCATGTAATGGTTTGGCTCAGCAGATAGCTGAGTTCCACACAGTTATTCACTCACCCTCCCCCCTCCCCAAATGGGACGGGGGAGAGAAGTAGAGAGATATGCAGTAAAATGCGTGGGTTGAGATAAATGCTATTTACTAAAATAGTAAAAAGAACAAAAGAAATAACAGTACATATATATATATATATATACAAAAAGAGGATACGCAGAGCAAGGGCTCACAGCCACTGGTGACCCTTCCTCCTGGCTAGCCCCTTCCTTAACAAACGGAACCCGGAAATGCAACAAACCAATCACATGATGTTCTATGGGATGGAATAGCTCCTTGGTCAGTTTGGGTCAGCTGCCCTGGTCCTGTCCCCTCCCAGTTCCCAGCTCCTTATGCCCCCCTTAACTATTTCACTGGCAGAGGAATGCGGAAGTGAGTTATGTCCTCGGCTCCGCTCAACACTGCCAGGATGTTATCAGTATCTCGGAGGTACAAGATAAATTCATACTGGACACTACGAGAAGCGTAACTTCTGTTAGAAACTAGGACAGTCCAGCAGAACTTATTAACAAAAAAACTCCTCCTGAGCTGTTTTACTCAGCTGCCACATAGTCCAACAGACACAGAGCTTCACCTGGTGACCCTTCTCACATCTCCCCTTTACTGTTGGTTAAGAATAAATCATTCTGTCCAATAAATCTCTGTGGATTTAATACAGAGGCTTTTTTTTTTTTGGAGGAGGAGAGGGGAAGGTGTGGTGGGGGATCGTTCTTCTCATTGTTTGGATAGGAGCCTAATTATGAGGGGAAATGAGAGGATCTGTGAAATTTTATATCCCATCTATATCTTGCAAAGCCTGTGAAGTCAACCCCACTGTCCTGAGTCATTCAGCATTTTAGCACAGAAGCACTCATCTCCGTTGAATCTGTTTTGTAGCAATCTGTCCAGGCTAGTATCTGAAGCAGAAACAAGCTCCTACTTTTTCCCATGGCTAAGTCCCTAGACCACTAAGATTTTCTTTAACGTTTTATGATGTCTTTATTTCATTGTGCATGTTTTATCTCAACTTAATTGCATCTGTAAATTGCTTTATGCATCCCAGAGAGCTCAAAAGACTGGAGATACCAACAAAACATAGGAGAAAAAACTGGGAGAAATAAATACTGAAATATAGGATCCAATATCTTGGAAAATCAATATAGAGGAACTGTTGAAGTGGAAGATGCATCCCTTGTACCTATTTAGAATAAGCCATTAGAGGCGGGGCAAATGGGAAGAGCTGAAGAAAATCTGTTTTTAATTCATCTTACTAGAAATAATGATCTTAGAAATTTAGAGTCTGTGTTGCAATGCAGGGAAATGTTAAAGCACAATAAAACCCAATCAATCTAATAAATAAATAAAAGAAAAATCACATAGTTTAACAAATCTAAGGAGGTCTCCAACAACACTCAGCTTCACTTTTTTGGCACAGAAATATTTTTAATGCTAACTTTTCGTGTAATGTTAACTGTTAACTCTTATTGAACTACTATCAAGACAATACCAGTTGCTTGCATTCTGTTGTAAGATTTGATGTTCAAACCTTCTCCCTTACAGTTCAAGCCTTACAATCTGGGGACAGTTTTCAGGCAAGGACATCAGCATGCCTCAAGCTCTAGCCAAGTCTCTGGCCTATCTCACAAAAAATCTGAATTCCCAACTTTTCTGTTTCTGAGGTGAAATCCTGACTCCAGTGAAAACAAGGAAATATCTTCTATTAACTTCTACAGAATGTGAATTTCCACTCCCCAGTTTCTGCAGAGTTCAGGCTCAGATAGAAATTTTGGTCACTACAGCAGAAGGCTCAGTACTGCGGCACACCTGTGTCTGGGAGTCACGGATCATGCATTTGCCCTGCAAAACCACATAAAGAGGGAGATACCACTGCACTAACCATGCTGAGGGCTGCTGAGAACCATGAGATGAGGAAAGAGAGAGAAAAACATAAAACAAAGGGGAGCTAAGAATTTGCCACGAAGAGAGGGAAGGAAGGATTCATTCAGTCTTGTATCTATTGGAAACTGACCTGACATTTGAGATTATACAAAATGACAGGATGAGGTACAACACGTATTCATTTTCCAGTCTGTAACATTACCCTCATGACTTTTGCCATATTATGTTTACTTAGTAATGTCGAGCATGCCTGAGTGTGTGGAGAAGAGAAAACCTGGGAACACAAGGCCGTGCTGACAGCAGGAGCTGTCTGTAGTGCTCTTCCCTCCAGGGCCAAACTAAGCCCATCTCTTACAGCAGCAGTATTGGTGGGGGGGGTAGACTTCCAGTTGCAGATAAAAGAGGAAACCTGTATCTTAAAAGCACCAGGATTCTCTCAGCAGGAGGCATTCATTCTGTGGCCAAGTTTCCCTCTTGCTTAGATGCGTGTAATTGACCGAAACAAATGAATGCTGCCCAATAAGTATTGTCCCTCTCTGTCTCTGAAAGCTGAGTCCCTTCTGGTTCCAATTGCTCTAAAATACACATTTCACTTCCCTGACTTTCCTTTGAGGATCAGTATTGCAGGTGAAACTGTGAAACACTAATATAGAGCAAAGCAATAGACCTATAGATAACTGACATTATCTCCAACATAGACCAGTTTGGGGAAGGAACACGGAGGAGCAGACAGTTGCCTATAGGGAGAAAGCAGGAGGACTTCCCTGTCCCTCTTAATCCACCACTTCAGACCACACATTATACACAAACCAGCAGCAAGAATCAGGGAAAGGATTTGTGCAAACATAAGAAACTGTGTTGCTGAAGCAGCATATCTTCAGATATAACATGTAAAATTTTAATTTCAGTTCAAAAAAGTAAAATTATTTGTAGTTAAATGAAGCTAGAAGACTCTCTAACCTTTGAGATACTCGAAACTCAAATGGACAAAGCTGGATCAAGCTGACCTAGCTGGACCTACCTAGAGCTGAAGCAGGGTGAATAAAGTGACTTCCACAGATACCTGCTCGCTTATATTATTCCATGATAAAACTTCATGAATTCAGTATCTGCATTTTGTCCTGAATGCTATTACTGTGGAGTCAAAAAGTCTGAATTTCTAGCAATTTGCTTTGATTTAATAGTTACATCAAGTGCATCATGGATAAAACAGCATAGCCTTTCCCTCTCCCCATCAGATGCAAACCACGTTCCCATCTCCCCATAAGAAAAAAAAACAAATAAAACCAGATTTGCCATAGATCAAAAACAGAATTTTGAGACAATGAATTAACAGCCAGAGCCATTGTAAAGTTGTGGCAAAAGCAGAGCCCACTTGTGGCAATCAAATTTCTGATAAATACACTCCAAGCCCAGCCAGCTTTGCTGCTGCTGTCAGTGCAGACAGCACTGAAGAATATGAGCCAGAGCACTGGTAGAGCACTGTGAGCCAGAGGCAGAGAGAGGAGCTGGAACAGACCCAAAGAAAGCAAAGCAGAAAGTGTCAGGGGTATCAAAGACATGATTTCTGTTTCTGTCTCTGACTGCTTCAAATAAGGATCATTTATCTGGTTGGAAAACATAACACTGACGAGAATGATGCAGCAGTTGCTACAGATAGAAACTCTTCTTCTGAGACCATACTTAAGCATTAAGTTTAGGAAGAAAAAAAAAAAAAACCTCTGTGGAAGGAACTATAAACAGGGGTTCTGTTTCATTTGAGGGTTGAGAAGGGAATTAAGTTGGTCAAGTCTGATTTGATAGTAATTTCTGCTTTCTGATCCTATGGTCTTCTGAAATAAGCTGTCTGAAGTGCTTTGCATCGTCCCCTGTTGGCATCCCTGCTGTACGAGTTGTGTTTGGAGCTCTCCAGAACTTACTGTCTTAAAGGAAGGCAATGAATCTTGCTTTGAAGGACATCTTGAAGTTTAGAACTTAACCTCCATTTTATTTATGGAGACTGCACTCTCTCAAACAACAAAGGCAAATTGCAAAGGTTTGTTACATAAATAACCAACTTCCCCTTGCAAGATCTATACATTTCGAGTTTGAATTGCTTTGCTACCAGCACCTAATGCATAAAGCTGGTGGTAATCTATTGGCTGGCAAAGGATAAACAACCTTGGATTTGTAACAGCTGAAACCATACATCTAAAGATTGCAGCGATGGCTGTGTTTATTCGCGTCTGGCTGATTGTAATTCTGCTAGCTGAAATGTTCAAAGGTAGGCACTAGAGTCAAGGAAAAAATGATCCTGAAGAGATCAGCTGACAGCATCAGAAAAGAAAAAAAAAAAAGTCAGGGTGGACTGGCTGCCTCGTTTCAGTTGCTTGGTAGGACAGAGTTCTACCTTTCATCTCAAGTCCACGCAATGTTCTGACTCCAATGAGGGTAATGAACCTCAGAGGTAATACCCTGAAGAAGGGAACCCAGTGCTGTATGCCTCAAGTCCTGATCCCACAGCTTTCTCAGTTCCCCCACTCTTCAGTTCTGCTGCCTGTCTCCCCACCCAGTGAAACACGCACCACAGAGTGCTGGAGAGATTGTGCACTTAATTCAGTGTAACCTTGTGCACCGTGGACTACAGCATCCCTGAAGGCTGCAAATTTTAAACTGCTTGGGCAGGTTTTTTTGGGTATTTTTTCTTTAGCTTGTTCTTTAGATAAACTGAATCCACACAATTTAACTTTGAAAATTATACTGCTCTCACCACCTTCTCCTGCACTGCCTCCCATTTTCAATCCTCAAAGGAAAATCAGCCTTAGGTGTGCACTTGCTGTAATTTTATGTCCATCACTTTAAGACAGGTAAAACTCTCCATACCTGCAGCTCTTCTCCCACCCTTTACCCACTCAGCCACAGTTTTGCTGTCAGGATGGTAGGTGGACTCTGGTGAATGGAAAAGTTAATGGACTGGTGAGCAGTTCAGTGTCTGGAGCACACAAAACAGATGATGTTATACCATCCTTCAGGTGTAAACTTGGTTTAGTCTTGGAATTGTTACTGCTTTTACAGCCTATGTATTGGGTTTTTTCTCCTCGAGGGACCTTCCTTTATTAAAAAGCCAATATAAGCTTTATTAGTTAACTACTTCTGTCTATATTAGTGAAAGGCATTTGGAAAAGCAATAAATTCTGAGGTCATATAGAATTTCAAATAACCCTTATTCAAATAGCAGAGTTTACAAACAGATATTAAGCACGTGCACATTCAGCAGGAGATGCCCAGAGTTAATATCAGTTAATGCCTGATATATCAAACACCATGGGCACAGCAAAATAATGATCTCACAGATCAAGTGGTAATATCTTAGAAAGGAGAAAGAAAAAGCACATATCAAAATCTGCTTTTTTTTTTTTTTTTTTTTTTTTTTAATTCAGGAAGATTCTTAATCATACTGATCTTTGCTTTGCAACTAAATGGGCTTCAAGGGATTTCAAGATTCATAGACAAAACTGGATTGTTTTAAATCTCCCAATAACATAGGCAGCTTTGGTACCACCACAAAGGGATGAAGGCACAAGGGGCAACCACAGGCTTGGCTTTCATCTTCTACCATTACCAGAAGTCCAGCACATGGTCAACAATTCACCTTGACTAAAATCAGACCTAGGAGAGCCAAAGGACTCCTGGTGTGCTTGAGTTTAATCACTTTCCCAATAATTTCTTTTAATATTTAGAGACTAAAGACTGTATGATAATTGACAAGTGTCCCTGACACACCGCTTTCCTGACAAAGTAATCATTTCACTGTAGCGTTTTCATTGAAATGCATAGATGTTAGCTTTTCAAAGATGAATCTTAAATATCACCTCCTCTAAATCTGTAGTGATCACAGCAACCTTTCAGCAACCTTGAAGCAGAGAAGAATTCACACAATTGCTTTATATTGACATACATTTCCAGCTAGATATCATGAAAATAAAAAAAAACATGATTATTTTAAGAAACTTATTATTCATAATCCAGCAGAAACTCCTCAGGGCAGGGAAGTTCTTGAAACTTTCTTTCTGATCTCAGCTAAGGAAGCACATAAACATTTACTGGCATGAAGACAAACCTTGAGCCTTCTTGAGCGAGGAGGGAGCAGAGGACAGTTTGCTTGCTTACAGTAGATGTTAAGTAAATATTGTCAATCTCACAGTCTGTGATGATAAAATCACACGCTAGGTAACTGATGCTGTGCTATTATTTCTTTGATGCCTTACAGTTCCCTCAGAGAGCTGCCTTTGTTGCTCAGAGGGTGCTGATTTCAAGTGGAGTGTAGTAAGATAGGTTGCCTTTGCACTAGAAATCTTAAAGTTTCAGAGTCAATTTCTGCAGTGCTATGAACTAACATACCACTGAAATACACTGATTTCCACCAGTTGAGTATTTGAATCATACAAGCTACCAGCTGAACTTTCACAAAGTGCAATTTCTTAAATAAGAAACATTTGTTTGCGTTATCTTCATTGATCTTTCGTTAGATTCATAGTGGTGATACAGACTGTTCAATAACACTGAAAATCTAATTCTATGTGGTTTTGCTATTGCACAGATTTGCTTATGCATTTCTTCAGGTTACGAAAATCTTTCCTCTTCTGAAACCATCTGTCTCCCATCAGCACAGCCTGACTAACTTGCCAGCTTTCATCTCTGGTCTTTCTCTACCGTCGCAAGTCATTAATCAGTTATTTCCATCACTGTAACCAGCAGCGACCCTATCTATAATCATCTTCTATGAATCTTTGAGAGCTCGCTATCCAACAGTGTCAGTGCCACTTAGGTTATAAAAATGCTCTACTCTAAATGGCATGCAGGCATTAATCACTTGCCAAGGTTTTGCTGTTACACTTTGCTGAATTCTCATTGCAGCTATGCATCTTTTTTTTCTACACAGGACAGTATTAATTGTAATAATATTAAAGACATTGCTCCAGAAAAGGTAGGATAAAGGTAATCAAAAGACAGTTAATCCTGCAGTTCTGTATCTGTCTCACAGCAGCCTGAACACAAGTATTACCCTTATTATTCTTGCTGCGCAAGGGAAGAGGAAGACAAACAAATATTTAATTTTGATAATCCAAGCTGGTAATAGATTTATAGATTTCAGGCCAGAAGGGATCATTTCTTCATTGAGTTTACTTTCCCATCTAACATGCCAAAGAATGTCACTTCTTACTGCTACAAAGAGCCAAAAAAAAAAAAAAAAACCCTAGTGTTCAGCCNNAAAAAAAAAAAAAAAAAAAAAAAAACCCTAGTTTTCGCCCAAAAAATTTTTTTTTTTTTTTTTTTTTTTTTTACCAAAAAGCATCCAGTCTTTACTTGAAGGAGCGTTGGTAGCTTTGCTAACACAGTTAAAAATGAAACTCCAGAACACACTATGCCAAATGCACCAGACCTTTTACATCTTTCCAGACTCTGCTTCCCTGCTCAGTTTTTGGCACACACCAACTTCTTTCCCGTGAAGCTTTCCTGCTCTGCAAACAGCCCACCCTGCCCCTGCACACCTCTCCTGCACCTACCCTCATTCACCACCACCCATCTGCTTTGCTGTCCAAGAAAGCGATGATGGAAGGCCAGGGTCTGACAGCACCTGGGCAGGGGCTGCAAGAGGAATGACGTCGCTCACCTCCTCTCTCCAGGATGCTTTTGCTTGCACCTAGCATGTTCTTTACCATTTTCTGACAAATACAACACACAATTACTTTTAAACAATGGAAGTTTATAGAACAAATAATCAAAAAACCTGTTAACAAATCTCATCTGCAGACAGCAAATCTGCAAAATCTATTATTTCCTCTGGTAGTTCCTTCTCATAGCTAAATTTCTGTCACTGTGAATTATTTGTGACTTGTTTCCCTATTGTTACCTGAATTGGAGCAGAATTAATTCCCTGCTGTTCCTATTAGTTCCTTTTCCAGAACAAACATAAAATTCTAACATTATTCACATTTTCTTTAGCTTTTAAAAATCATATTCGGACAAGAATAAAGATTCCCTTTTCTCCTCCATCTCTTACAGTTCCACTATCTACTCCCCTCCTTGATTGTTTCCCATGAGAAAAAAAGTGGGGAGAGAAAACTGAGTAGTGCACAGTGTGAAAAAGAAAACTCGAGATACGATCCACCTCTTTGAGGGCAACTTACCCAACTGAAAAAAATACATCCTTCATAAGGGAAAAAAAAAATGCTTAAAAATCTTTTGGCTTTAGCTCTAAGATCCAGTGAAATTTCTCGCCCGGTTTCATTGCTGTTGGTGGCACAGCTATTTATCACTCAGGACCCCTATCTCTGCATCTCCTCCAGCTGCCCTCAATACACAGCTCTCAAGCTACTTATCCTGGTCAGCAAGAACATTCACAGCTCTGCTGCTTCTTACCTCTGTTCCATTCCTTATTCATCACCCTCACTGCAGACTCAGACCCCACTTGCTGTCTTCCCCCACCATGTACATTTCGTTCCCATCTCCCCTTTCACGCTCAGCATCTTCACTTAACTGCTCTGCTGGTGTTCAACCTCTGTTTAGAGTTGGTAGCTCGTGTCTCAGAAAGCTTGTTGCATTGATTTAGTAAGTGAATTAGAGGTAGTTCCTAAATCCACTGCTCTAATAATTTATGGGAAGCTTTAGGTATACAGCTGTCATGCACAAGCACACAGAAAAGAAAAAGCTTTACTGTCTTTTCAGGAAGGCTATCTCCTTCCACACATTTTCGTCAGCTCTTGCCACACTAATAGGTAACACCACACCAACACGGGCAGGCAGCTCCCTCCTGGGAAGGGAAAACAGGGAGCACACAGGAGGACCCCGAGTTCTAGAACTGGCAGGGCAGATTGCTTCATCCCTGCATTGTGCTTACAGCCCACTTAACCTGTTCAAATTACAGTGTCCAATCAGGCATTTTCACTAGAGGTCTGGTCTTTTACAGGGCTGTGAAGGTTAAAAATAAATAAATTCAAATTCAATCAAATCTAATTCCATTGACTTGCCAAGTGAATTACGTTAAACCAACTTAAAACAGCTTTAATCCTCTTTGAGAGTATTATCCACAGCCTTACTCCAGGTTAGTAATCCACTTGAAAATTAACAGGTTCACTTGATTGCAAAGAGCTGTCCTCAGTATTTCTTCACAGACAAATCTGCACTATTTCACAGGCAATATTTAGTCCAGTGAAACATCAGTGGCAGTACGGGTGATACCAGTAGTTGAATCCAAAAAGTTATTTTCTTTGAAGAGCTCACTCTGAAATATTGATTTGGTCAGAATCAGTTTTGTCGATTAAACTAGCACAAGAGAAAGTGTTACGTATGAAGTCATTTCTAAATACCTATTACGCATCCTAACCATGATGCCACATTCATAAATCACATAAGGACAATTCATTCTGACAGAAGAGAAAAAAGATGATGTTATCACAAAAAATACTGTGTGAAAATATTGAGATGTTATTGATTACTAAAACGTATTTCAGGACTTGGAGAGCCATGTATATTAGCTATCGGCATCACTGACTCCTCGTGCTGCTACGAAGGCATGCAGCATGAAAACAAGAGCCAAACCTGCACTGTCTGGGTTTAAACCCAATCATTGCTGTAGTTCTAGCTTGCCTGAATGGCTGTAGGTATTGAAGCATGGAAGCTGTCAGTGTGCACAAATAAGGGTTAAAGTGTCTTAAGTTGCTAAATAAATGGGCCAATATTTAACCCTAGATAGCACTGATGAGTCAAGTTCACTTATTTATGTTTCAGGAACTTATTAAAGACTTTTTCATGTCCTTTCTGACACAGTTTCCCAAATCTCAGACTTGGTCAGCAGAGACCAAATTGGTGCCCATGGCCGTCTGAGAGATAGAGACACTGAGGAAAAATGAGCTCAGGAGGACCTGGAAACCCCATTTAATTCATTACTCATATAGGCTGGATAAGGCCAACCTCTGTGCTAAACAAGACTTGCTCCGTGGGAATAAAATGAAAAAGGAGTGCTCTCCCAAGACACAGCAGTCATCCTGCTACCGATACACACGATTAAAGCAATACAGAACACTGTGTTTGACCTTTACGTGCTTTTTCACCATAACCACCAAACTGGGTTGGTGAGATGATGCACCTTTGCAGAAGGCTCAGATGAATTTTAAAAAAATGTGCCTTCTGAAAATTCTTACGTGGCAAAGATTTATTTTAATGCCAAATTGGCAAGGAAGCAAATAGTATCCTAGGAATCTAGAGGAAAAAAGTGCTTTGATAAAACCTGTCTGCAAAAATGTGACGTTTCAAAACCGCATGCATTTTAAAATAAATTCTATCTGTAGAAATACTTGCTCCATTATTGCACTTCTTATAATGTATTGCTAACATTCCATTCCAAGACATGATATAGAGAACCCAAGACTACAATAGCTGAAGCTGTCTTGAATTTTACAAAAAATAATTAAAGGAAGTTGCTGCATAGAGCATAATGAATTATTTTTCTAATTTATAGATCAAAATACATCATTGCCATAGTAGTGAAACAAATTATTTTCCTGAAAAAAGTCATGATTGCAGATATAACTTGAAAAGATTTATGAAAATTTCATTTTTAATTGAAAGTAATTTGATAAATAGTATTTAACCAAGATTTAATGCAGTTGCATTCTCTGTCAAAACAAAAATCCTTAACGGAGATTCTTAATTAATTCTATGTTCATGGAAGTAATTCTGTATCAGTCTGTCTTTAAAAAGATAAGGTTTATTTCTCCTTAGTCTTCACTTACATCACCATAGGATTTAATCCCATACAAATCCCTAAAAAAGTGTGCACCACCTTACAGCAGTTGACTGGTTCTCAAGGTCAAATTTAATTGGTAGAGCAAAACATCTCCCATTAACTCCACCACTGTTTGTGTTTATGCCAACGTGGAGTTTGCTGTGTGGAAGTTATTAGAAGATTAAGCCATTGATATCAGAATATTCATCATCTTGGAGGAATTGAAAGATATTAGATTTAGAGTAGACTTTATGGTAATTTATTAAGTGATAGAATAACTCGCATGTCTACTTACTTTGAATAACTGCATAAAATATTACTCTAATTGCTGGAATAAATTAGTCCTATGTTGTCTATACAACCTTTATTTTTCTATTAGCGTTTTATCTTCTAATTTATATGCTTAATCATGCTGCTGGGAAGTAAAAAGCTGGAAGAATGTTAAAGCAGAAGAGGAATCTTCGAGTATGAATGATAATAGAAGGAAGCCCTTTGTGTTGGTGCAGTGTTTTGTCTTTATGAGGAAATACATGCTCTTTATGTACACATAATGAGTTCCTTTACAGGGACGTATAACGCACAACGTACTTTCTCCCAGATGTTACATGGATCTTGGAAGAGAGGAAGGTTCTTTCAGATGGGGAAAACCTCAGCCAAAAAGACATTCAAATCACATCCAGAATATTTACTCCTCCATTTTAGAAACTATCAGAGTCAAGATTGTGAAATAAGTTCTTTCCCTGTGAAAAGTGGGAGACGTCACAAAATGGCATGGATCCATGGGAAGATGCCAGCTATGGAAAAAAGCATAATATATGGAAACCTTACAGCAAAATAGCAGAGAAAATCTAATGCTATTCCACATACAACTTTTTTCTTTTATTTTAAGACCAAAAAAAACAACAAAGAAATCCCCGAAAGCCACACCCACGTGCCAGCTGTTAGGCTTCCTGTCTGTTAAGAGTGTTATCTGCATTGCCAGTGCTACTCTTCCCATGAAGACTGAACATTCCTGAGACAGAAAAAAGCCCTCGTTTTTCTATCAAAAAGAGAAGGTTCAATGTTTTATAAAATAATGCTTTCTGTCCAAGCAGCTATTCTCTTTTCTAATCAGAAAAACTGTCCTGTTCTTCTGTTTCTGTGCTCAGGGACCTGAACAGCTTGCAGGACAAACTAACATCAGAAGCAAAAGGGACAGAAATGTACATTTAAATTCTACTGGTCAAAACAATTTTTTCCTATTCTCCTTAGTCCAGCAGTAAGCTATATTATATATATATAGAATATATATATCCATATATATGGTCTTTAAGTATACACAGTAAACACAAAAATAAATTTTCTTCATTTTTAGTGTAGGGATTCTCTCTTTCCTGGTTTGTGAGGGTTTTCCACTCAATACGTGGCTTTTACAACTGTTTGTTACTTTCTTTTTTCCTTTTATCATTTTACTTAACATTTGTTCTTGGCTTGCTTTTTTAATTTTGTCACTTACTATGACAAAACTGAGACTCATTGCATTCTCAAATTTGCATGTTCATAATAGTTTCCATTTCAAAATCAAAGAACAAACCATTCAACTTCAGAGCAACTGTAATTTTTTAACATTTCAAAATAAGTAGGATTTTATATCATAATAAATAGTTATCAAATATCCTACAATCCATAAGAAGATGTAGAATTTCCCTTCTGAATTTTAATTTAATATTTTGATTAGAGCTTAAGAGAAAAGAATTGATTTTGAGGTAGACAAAAATTGCTGGATAATTAGATGCTTGTGTACACACTATATATATGCACTAGTATATGTACACAGTCAGAATTGTTATCGGGCATCACAGCAGGGTAAGTACTTAAGAATCAAAATGAAGTACTGTCCTCACATTCATCTGAAATGCAAGTATCTGCCATTTCTCAGAGCTCTCCAAGCTTGTTATATTATTTATTGTAACAAGACTGCTATGTCTTCTGATAATTAGGCAGACAAGGCCATAGAAAGTGCCAGGCTAAAATCCTCCAGGAGAAACAAGGCAGAAAGCTTGTATCAAGTGCCCATACCAAGGGTCTCTCTTGCAAGTGAGCTTGATTTACATGAGTAGTAGCAGTCCTGAAAATGCTGACTTCATGTTCCATAGACTCATTGTAAAAATAATAACGATAATAATTATGGTCTTAAACATACAAACCATACTGAGTTACCCTGATGGGTTTTTTTAGCAGATTCTCATTTTCAACAGTACCTGGAGTAGAAATATCAAATATTTATATAAGTGCAAAGGACACAGTTGCCTTCCCTTGGGTTACTTTTTCAGGGCACTGCACAGCAGCAGACTCAGCTGCCCATAAGGTAGAGCTGTCCGGACTTTCTCATTGAAATTCAAAAAATGTTTCTTTTTGGCAATATACAAACATTGTATGTTCTATCTCCAAACACTATCAGTGTGGCTTCTATAGCTAAATTTCTTAAGATCTCCGCAGTCTCTCTCGAAAAAATAAAAAAAATTGAATAGCCATCTTACTTTTAGGTAGAATTTGGGGAGCTGTTCTAGAAATCAAGAACTCCCAAACCAACGTAAAATTCAAAATTCATTTTGCAGGTTCAAAGCAATGCCTGTTGTTTATATTTCAAATCCTGCTTCTTCAAGTCACATTTCTCATCAAAATGAATGGCACTCTTTAGAAGAGAGGGAGAACTCTAAGTATCCAGATCACATGTCAGAGGTGGAAAAAAATCTCAACCATCTAACAGAAGCCAAAAGAGTGGAAGCTTCTGATCTGCTAACTATAAAGCTGCTTTTTATTAGTATTTACATTAGAGAACTGCAAAGAATGGTGATTGTTCTCTTGTTGGTAATCTAATTCTGTCTTAAGAGAACTGGGTTATCCATGGTATGGTAAAGCCGCGTTTCACAGCCCTCCAGACTAGCTTTCCCTTGCTGAGAATCCCATTGTGCCCAATTGGCTCCAAAGGGCAGCTGAGTTGGTGCTGTGCCCAAACACAGCACCTGGAGGTCCAGCTCAATGCACTCAGCAATTCCTGGGCATTTGCTTCCACCTGAACATATCTGTGATGTCCGTAGCATTAGGCCGCAATCAGCCTTGCTGAGAGCTCAATTTTATCATTTTGAGGCAAACGTTTCGTTAGATAGTATACAGATGATCTTGGTTGGAAGGCCATGCAATTAATGATGAGTTAGTTAATTAATGGCGAATGTTGTAGCAGGTGGCAGTTCTACTCCAGCTGGTCCAGCCACCTGCTAATAGCTCTCTGTTAGCCTGGATACCCTGTACCTAACACTTGGAGATTGGTATCCCACACTGCAATTAAGAAGATGCCCTTTAAGTGCAGTCCCTTCGAGGGAGAGAAAGGCGTGAAGCATCACTCCTAATTCCAAAACATTTCATTTTACAGAACCACTTTGTAAATTTTGTATTAGCACATCAATGGAGGGGGAAGAAAAAAAAAATCAGTCTTTACCATTTATATCAATAAATGTGTAATTTACACACAGGAGCATCCTTTTATAGGAGTGCATATGCATATTAATGGAGATAATACACATAACTGGGACAAAGAACAGTTTTTAAAAATCCCCATCTGCTCAGGATGCAAATCTATTAAGTAATAAGTCGTGTGTAGAAGATATGTCTGTATATCTGCCATGCTGGTATCTGTGATCTGTCTGATGGGTGAACTTATCAAAGATTCCTGGGGTTAAGATCATGGGTTCACCTACAGTGATAGGGTGCATACCCTATAAGAAGCAAACTCCAAATTCTCTATGAAAAATGTCCAGAAAGGTCTTCACTAGAGATAACAGCCTTCCCTCCCTTCAGGGGTTGTGAGTCACAAACAGTGGAAAGCCACTTGATATGTGGTAGATATGGATGGGAGAATGCAATGCATTAATTTATAAACTTTATACATATAAAGCAATTCTTCAGAGCCATGCTCAATCAGAACAACACTGAATGAGATAATGGAAAAAAAAAAAATCAGCAAAATGCCACTCATAGAACTGATCCTGCCTCCTTAGTACTCTGTCCTTCAAAAAAGACTTCTGCAACAAAAATTTTGACTAGTGATAGGAAAGGCCATAACCATCCTTCATTAAAAGTTGTTGGAATACGTACCGATGCTAAATTCTTCTGAGGTCATAGTCAGCCACTCACCACGTGTGAAGATTATTTTGTGCTGGTTCATTTATCATAAAAAGAATGGTTTAAGCCATTCCAGACTGGGCTACTGGAGTGCTTTTTTTCTTGCCCATTTTTAAATTTACTTTTATCTTAGCAATTTTTTTTAAAAATAATAAGTTTTGGATGAAAGATACTTGTAGGAGTCCTCACCTCAGCAAGAAAGAGAAGGGTTAAGGAGATTAGATCAAAAGCAAAACAAGAAAAAATTCAAGGTGTATGACTTTTCAACTATATTTCCCCCCCCCACCTGCCTCCTTCATTTTGGTCAAATCTGAAAGTTTTGGGGACCAGTAGAACACATCTGGGAAATGGGAAATATGGGAATGGGAAAATAACTATAGTGATTGCTTTCTTTTTTTCTTTTTCTTTTTTTTTTTTTTTTTTTTNTTCTTTTTCTTTCTTTTTTTTTTTTTTTTCCTATCTACTGAGCAGAATAGACCAGGGAATATCACTGAAAAAAGAATCTACAAGGAACTCATATTTTCTCCTGAAGTTAGAACATATATTTTAGAAAACCATTCATTTTATGTATAAAGATTCCAGATAACATAGACCTCACTGCATTTTTAGATATGCTTTTCTATTAGACAGCTATCCCTCATTGTGAAAACTCTACACCTTATTTCTAATAAGACCATCTCTGCCTTCTCTTCCAGCTATTGGATTTCATTATGCCTTTTTCTGATAAATCGAAAACCCTTCTGTCACTACCATTTCATTTGTCATTGCTGAGGCATACCTTTCTGCCTCACGTGCACCTTAGGCTTAAAGTACAGCATAGATGGGAGGGTGAAATCAGTGGAAACACTGCACGACACCTCATCCCTGCCAAATTTAAATGGCCAGCCACTAGAAAAGCACGTTAATTAAAAAAAGTCCTTGAAAGGGCAGCCATTTCAGTAATGATATGGTAATTATTAAGATAAGCACTTGCAGGAAGGAAGAAGTATCCAAATTTTGTGAAAGCATGAGACCTTGTCAGATTCCCCTAAATTTCAGTGTTAGAGCACGTCACTTCTAATGATTGTAGACTTATGAGTGTATAAATATATATATTTATAAAAATTTCTCGCTTTTTATTATCTCTCAATTGCACAGAACCCATATGCTTTCAGATTTCTATTAGATGTTTTAATGTTTTTTTACAATGCGTTCATTATTAGTGAAATCACAGAAATTTGGAAAATAGCGTACCAACTCTTCACTGGATTGTTATGTTTCACAATCACCAATCCTTTTCTCCATCGAAAGAGATCATGCAGCAAATCTCAGAGTGTTGCAATACTCTCACAAATGAAAAAAAAAAAACAACCAAAAACTATAAAATGCATCTGATAGAAAACAGTTATATTAGTAGTAATGTTAAAATGAGATACCTAGAATTCCCCAAAGGTCTTCTCTGCATGGTGAAGGGTGGAAGAAATGATAATACAATGTGAATAATCATTCAGCATGCTAAGTCAAAAATAGGTTTTTTTGACGTTACTTGGTACTCTTAAAGGTTCAAGTCTTAAGTCAGCTGTTAAGAAAGTTATTCACATTAAGCCATACAGCTATCACTTACATCTGCTTGTCACAGTTTCGTCTAAAGCATGGACAGCCAGCTACACTGCAAGCAGAATTTCACTAGGAAATCGTCCTTACTAAGGCCCAAGAGTTCAACTGTTCTTTTGCCAAGACTGTGAAAGGAGCATTGGGGAACACTGAAACTGTAAGTACAGGCTGCCACAAGGTGAAGTTGGTACGTTTGGATTGCACTGAAGTATAGAGAAGGGAGAGTTTTTGTAAATCAGCAATATTAATTTTTAATAACTGTTTGTTATGCCATAGATGGGCCAGGAAAACAGACAATACAAATGCCATGGGAACGTGGTAACTATGAGAGACAGCAGATGTTCAAAGCCTACTGGTGTCTTCAAACCCAAAAGTATTGACAGTTTTGGACCAAATCATTCTCTCCCAATCCCCTCCTCTCTGATCAGCAGTTGGACCCTCAGTCACACCCAGAGTGAGGAAGCTTGGTCTTTGCCATCATGTCCAAGTCCTCAAACCTTCACCATGCAAGATCTTCCAGACTTTCTCCATAGGCTTCTTATCTTAACATCATCTTTAAGCAGCAACTGCAGCCTTGTCTCCAAACTAGTCAGGCTTGTTCTGTTGTGCCAACTATCCATTTGTTTGGTTTTAATAACTACTTTTCATTCTCAGGGCAGATTGCAACCAAGATTATCACAGAAGTAGAAGTACCCAGGACAATTTGACACCCGTCAAATGGCCAGATGACTAAAGATAGATAACTGTTCTAATTTACTCTTCCAGTTGATGAAGCAACAGGCCAAACTCAGTCCTCAAATATTTAAAAAGCATAACCTAGCTGTCCCATAGTGCCTCGCCAACCTGTGCATGCACAGTTCTGAACCAGCCACAATATGACCTATTTTAACCCATATATAGGGGATCTCAAACTGATCTCAGGTGAGATCAATTCTCTTCTTCTGCAGTACATCACCTTTTTACTGTAAAGGAATCCATTAGCCTTCTACTGTTATAGCAGAATCTAAGATTAAGAGTGTCTCCCTGTGAATTACCATGTCCAAAGTTGTTTTCATCTAAATGCAGTTATCATTCAAACTCCTTGTTCTCAGGTATACTATGAACATGTTAAAAATGGTTAAGAGATGTTATTGTTAAAATAAATCTTGTTAAAATCTGTGACCTGTAAACTGGGTAATTCTGATCACCCTTCAAAATTTCCTTTCCTCCTCTTTTCTCACTACTGTGTCAGTAATAGCACTATCTTTGGCCATTTCACCAAGGATAACAAGCAGCAAGAAAGGAAAAAAAGTGGAAATACTGTACCTGAAAAGAAGAAAAAGAGTCAGCTACATTCTTAAGCATGTCAGAGAAAAGTCAAGTGTATCTTGTGATTTTGGAGAAAGCATTAGAAGAGACATTGAACAAGTTTTGTTGACAGAAAGAAACTCCCTATGTCGTATAGAACCCTAGCACAAAAGCCCTAACTTTTGTGATCCATGTCCTCTATGGTTTGTTATGAACTGATAAAAAGCAGCTGACAATCGCAAGAGCAGTGACTTGCCTGGGCAATACACAGCTGGCTGGGGATGATTTTGTGTCTAGGAGGCAAGGGAGGAGATTTACCAGTTGCTATGCATAAAAAATGTGGCCACTATACTCATTAATTCCTGAACACGCTTTAATGCTTACACGTGGTGTGACATTTAGGTCACCTTTAGTTTGAAGCTGGCATTTGCCTCACAATTATATTAATGAATACTCAGGGAAAGCTCAACAAATGCTAGAATCCTATGCAATTGAAAACACTTTCATGTCCACTAGCAGATACATTTCATTAGGGGAAAAAAAAAAAGACCATTTCATTGGTGGCCACAGAAAACTGCACCCAACTTTCCTTTCCTCTTCTACTTGGTTGCAGGAGTCTTCCCATACTCCACGTAATGGCAGAATCATCACATCTTGAAGAGTGTCTTGTATCTGAAGGGGTTCAAGGCAACCTTTGTTCCATGATCCTACTACTTCAGATCTGAGCAACTCCTTGCTGGATTCAACTAGAGATACCACTTTTCTCTGTATTTAATATTTGTTTGTAAATTAGCACATCAGGCAATAGCATAAATTCTAACAGAAGTGATAACAATAACATTCAAGAACTAGGACATTCTATAAACTAATCCTAGAACACAAGTTGGTTTCTTGTCATTCCCCCCCACACAACTTTTTTCTTCTTCTTCTTCCAGAAGAGCTAAAAAAAGAATGATAAGTCTTCAGAGTCATGACAATTAAGTCTTGCCTCACATTTGTCATTCTATTTTTAAGTACTACATAGAGTATATTATTATATATTTTTAAAGTGGCTGTAGAACTACACTGTGCAACTAAGTTTGCTTTACTGAGAGAGTAATTTTTTATTTTCTCTTTCAATAATGGCTTAAAAAGGAACCCGATTATGTATTTGATACAATTGCCTAAAATAGTAAACACACTGGATTCAGTGACCCAGAAGGTCCCATCCAGATTTGTATTCCAATAACTACACGTGTTTGCTTACATGGGTGTTGTGCTGGGACATGAAAGCCTTTGGAATGAAAAGTTCTGTCTACTACAAGTAGATATGACAGTGTCTGCATTAGGACCGTTTTATTCAGTAGTTTCCAAAGTGCACAGGTGAAATATTTGGTATATTTGTTCTGGTTTCAGCTGGGACAGCTGGCCAGGAGGTGGTGGCTGCTGCTGCTCGGGGAATAGCTGGGCATCAGTTGGTTGGTGGTGAGCAATGGCGTTGTGTGCCGCTTGTCTTGTATATATATTTATTAATATTCTTATTTTCCTTTTCTCTTCCTTTTCTGTCTTAGCAAGCAGTGGAGGTGGTTGTTTCGTTTGTTTTTTAAATCTCAACCCATGAGTTATATTTTGTGGGCTTTTTCTCCCCTATTCTCTCCCTCATCCCACTGCAAGTGGGGAGTGAGAAAACAACTGAGTGGTACACGCAACGATGTTTTCTCACAATATTTCGTAGTCCCCCATTTTGCATTTTAGGCACATTTTCCTGGTCTCCTCAACAGATCTGCTGTCTGCCTGAGGATGAGACAACATAAGTCTTCTCGTCAATGCAAACTGCCACCCTTTGTTTAATGCCAGCTGCTTCGTTACCACTAAGTTGAGCTTGAATGGTAAAACGGTGTCCAAAGGTTCTTAAAAACAATGAAAAAGACTTCACTGAAAGGTTATACGCCTATTGTACAGTGTGTATTATCTTAGCATAAGTAAAATGATACTTTTAGTCAAAACACGACAAAGGGAGCACATCCAAATCGATATATGGAAAGTGTAATCCTACAAGCTGTCAGAATCACAAGTAGAGAAGATGAATTTTAAAGACAGGAAAGCAAACATACTCAATGTGAGAAAGGTTACTGTTGAAAAAACTTAACTTCTTAGAAGAACATAGAGAAGATACTACGTGTTGACCTTAGAGGGCATCACCAACTGTTCTTTAGAAAAAATGTACCAAGTTCTAACACTCTTCATGTTTTCCAGCAACAAAATACATCTCAAAACATCTAGCTTGTCATGTCTGCAACTTTGACCTTTACATGCAGAGCAACCAGGTGAACATGCATATTGCTACAGATTTCCTTGCTTTGGTGTGATGGTTTGCTTTTATTGGTTGTTTTTTGTTTTGTTTTGTTGTTGTGCCTTTTTTTTCCCCTTATACAGTAGGACCCCACCTTGTTTCATGCTACAGAAGCAAATCGTGAACCTGAAAAACTCAAAATCACAGTAGATCTGCCTTCTGATGAGCATTTATCTTGAAGACACAGAAATAAAATAGATCTGCTTTATCAGTAAAAGTGCCACCAAAAGTTACCCTTAAGTTTCTGTATATCTAGAATTACAACTAGTCTTCAAATAGTGAGTCTGACAGACAAGAGAGAGAACTAGGACAAAAAGCACCGTGTCTTAGCTGTGTTGTCTTCACTTAGCAGGCCTCATACCTAGTTTTCAGCTTATACAGCACATCGAGAAACCAACAAACAGAATTAAAAAGTGTATTTGTGTATCTTTACGGCTAGCCTATAGGTATAATTTCACAGATACAAATCATTTCTGCCCAAAGAGAGTTGTTAAACTGCAGTTCTGATTCCAGAAAGAAAAAAACCTTGTGACTTGAAATTTAGTTCTAGCCAGCCTAAGCACTGTATCTAATGTTAATTAAAAGAGCAGATATTATTAGACAGCACTGCAGGAAATCTGGCCAGATTCCAGAGAAAGGGGGAGGAAGATGATAGAGCTGTTTACATTGCACAAGGTTCTCTGAATGAAATTTCTAGCTTAATTCTCCTGACTGTTTCACTCAGACTGGATGATAATCCCATGTTTGTGTGAGCTATTCAAATCACCTGAACTTGTAAAATGTCCTGAGATCATAAGGGAAAAGCCAATTTGCTATTTTAGTGTAACATTTACGTTCTTTCAAAGGAAAGTAATTGAGAAAAGTCTTGGATTTCCATAGAAAAGAGGCAATTAGTCAAGAAATGTCATTGTGTTTTGAATGAATAACCCTTGCTTGCATCTGCAACAAAGGCCCAACCTACACAGTGCAAGAGATTGAGATCAGTTCTTCACCTAAGAGAAAATCCTGTCTGTTTCTTTCTTTTAGATTTCAATTCATTCCTGTCTGAGAGGCCAGGATGTTCTCTAATTACAATGACAGGTATTCTGCATCAGGGAGGGATGGGTCTTGCATGTCTTCATTTGGCTGAATGCCCTCAGGTTCTCTTATCCCACAAAAAATAGGTCCTCCTCTTTCTCCAGAGAGATCAATGGACTATTCAGGAATAAAACTCCCAGTCCATTCTTCCACCATGCCATTTCTTTAGTCACAGATGAGTGCTGGTCAGTGGGAGATGATGGAGGAAGAAATCTGTGCCCTCTCTTAAATGGAATAAGTTAGATGAACAGCTTTAGTTCAATAGCTGAGCTGTTGCATCAGCAATGGCTGTCCCTGGTAATTAATCAGCTGCTATAGCAGGCAAGCAACCCATGGATACACACTACCTCAAACTGCTACAACTGTTATCAAGAGAAAATCTGTCCATAATACTGTAGATGTATTATCACACATTATGCTGTACTTATGCACACATATATGCAGATACACATACATATGCATGCATGTATGCTTAATTAACATCTATAATATACCTCCTTATATACTGAAAAAAGGTCAATAACCCTTACAGAAACACGGATAGACTAATATCTCAATCCCACTGACATGCAACAGTTCACACTGGTATAAAACAGAAGGAACACAGTTCTGGGTGCAGCCTTGGTTAACTCTTTGCTTTATATAAATCTTCACAGCTCATCTATTTCTTGGGAAGATCTAGCCCTTTGAAATCCAAATATTACGCTCTCTTCACCTCACTGTAAAGCAAGCAAGCAGAGAAACATCATCACTGTGTTTGATATGTTCTTCTTTTAACAGTTTCTCTGAGATCTCTGCTCAGATCAGTTTGATTTGCACAGGAGGATTTGTGTGTTCCCTTGGCTGATAAAGCAGAGTTCAAGGTCACCTGTGCTCCGTTACATGAGAGTGGATTCCACGTGGAGAACAGCTGAACTTGTTCCGTTCTCTAGTAGTCTGTGGCCAGGGTTAATCTGGTCAATTAAAGGCTTTAAGTAACTTCTGTCTCACGTTCAGATTGAGAGAACAGGGTGAGGATTTTATTCAACATTTGATGAAGGGAAATGTGACTTTGAAATCGTCCCAGCAGGTTATAGTTTAACATCAAATACAGATTTCCTTCCTTTCAATAAATATTGTGAAGGAAACAAATCTTTTGAGTTTTGGGACTACATCATGTGATATGGGAACACAAATCACTTGTCTAGAAGTAATGGAAGAGCTAAAAAAAAAAAAAAAANCCATTAAAGCCTTGTCTTTCCTTGTTGCCTTGGCTGTGTTATGCAAAATAAAGTATCTTCAGGTCATGTCAAATGAAGTCACAGGTCTTATCTGGTCCACAAACTCCCCACCCCAGTAATATATAATGACTCATCTTCATCTTCTTCAAATTTATTTCTCCCCTTTACTCTATAAATACAGCAAGGTCACAGGTAGAAACATACAGCACGAAAACAGGTGAGATTCGCTCATTCATGCTGACCACAAGCATGTCTGTCTGGTTAATCTGACAAGAAGATAAGGTGGCAAAGAAAAGAATTCAGGAGCTATTTTTCATTGCTACTGGATACACTGAAACCAAACTGAAGACATCTTGCAGCTCCACTGTAAAGCGTAGTAGAAGTATTGCCGATGTGACTGCAGAGAACTGTGCAGCCTATCTCCTGGTGCAGCTGTGTTAACCAACGCCATCAAGAGAACTCAAACACTTTTGGGTTTCCATCCCTGGTGATGATATATGGTTTTGCTGGCTGGTGAGAAAAACTAAACATACATCGCTGCTAGTGCCTTCTCCTAGTCAGCACAAATTTCTGCAAATCTCAGCCCAGACAGCGCTAAGTTATAGGCTCACAACAAAGCAGTAGATCAGAATGGGAGGTACATTCCCCAAAAAGAAATGCTTCAGGGGGAATGCAAGGATCTGTATGGTCTATTTATTGTATTACTTGATCAGTTTAACAGTGCTTTTCATGGGCTGTGCTGCCCTTTGGACCCAGAACTCCAGGTGCTGCAGACATTCCCAGTAACCTTCCCCATCACAAGCATTCCAGGCTTGGCAGGTCATTCAATGCCTCTAGGATTGTTCCTAATGTTTCTCTTGTAATTCCAACCCAGGGACCACATTCACTCAACAGCGTAGATCTGTGCACAACCAGAACAAGCCTGTAGACAGGAAGTTTAACATCACAAGGATATGGGCAAACAGACCACAGCGGGAGTTAATCAGTCCAGCAGCCTGAATCCAAACTTCAGCTCCTTTCACAAACACCTTTAACCAGGCCCTTCTGTAGCCCGTTATTCATCCTCCTGCCAGCCATCATCCTCTGTCACATACCTAGCCCTCATTCCAGACAGGTCAGCTTTCTTCAGTTTTTTCACGCTTTGAAGTGCATCCTTAAAATCCCTGTGGGTTCAGTTCATGCAATATACCTGTACTTGCTATATTCGTACATTGTCCTGTCAGCATCACCCCCCTGCACACAGATTTCCAGCCCTTTCAAAACACAAACATTCTGCTTTTTGTTCTATTACCTCACTGCTCCTCCATCAAAATCTGAATCTTCCGTTTGATTCAATTGCACAGGAGCACTAAAGAGTTGATAAGCACATGTTCGAGGTTTGCAAACCATTTTAGCTTTTCAATACTTCATATGCTTATTTAAAAGCTAAAACTGAAAATTAGAAAAAAAGAGTCCGATGCTTCCGCATTGTGCTTACCTGACTTCCAGGATGAGAACACAGTTAACTGAAGAACCTGGAAAGCAACAGAACAACCTGTGTTTAGATATGTTATGAAGATAGACTATCTGCAAAGTTCAGCCTTGAAATGGAGAATAATTTTCACAGCTTTAGGGTCACTGTTCAGATAAGTTTCACCCACTTAGCCATGCCTCATTCTCAAAGTGAAGAAACAAATAATTATGTCACAGCTTACAGGCAAATTTTCTTTTTCTTTTTTTTCGTTGTATTATAGTTGTTTTGAGAGCACCAGTGTAGCAAAAGAGTTGACCATGGCCCAAACTGATGACTGAGCACATGATGGAGGCTGTAGCTGGCCCAGGAAACACCAGTAGAGTATTTGCACCTGTGCTCTGGAAGGGGTGGACTTCAGGTGAGGTTGCCCCAATCTCAGATAAGGGCCAGCCAGGCAAACATTTATTTTCTTACTGGTTGCATGCTTCAACTTGAAAGCAATCTTGAATTTTAATGTTGAAAGATAACACAATTATCAGGAGGAGACACATTTTCCAGTTAACATAGTTTGGTCTTTTCCCAAACTATTGTCTCTTCCTAACATTATTTTTGTATCCAAAGTTAAATGATACTTTTAACATTACTCTTTTTTAAATTTGCTGATAGCTACCTAATAGTACATCCCACAGACTGGATAATCTGTTATTGGCCAGGAGGAGAGCATTCTACTATGGGTGGAATTCGCTCTTGGTTAGATTATACTTCCTACATCCATAACCCATGATCAGAGTCTACTGAAAAAAATTGAAGGGAGAAGTTGGAATGTAGGAAGAACTTTCAAAATTTTATTAAACAAGCAAACCCCAAGTTGGAAATTTAAACTAAAATCATGCCTTTAGGAAGTTCTGCTTCTGAAAATATACGTAGTATTTAGCTTTAACAAGTACTTTCTGCAAACAATTGCTCTAGAAAAACCATCATCAAACGAACAAGTTGTATCAGTTCAGAAAACAGTTTTACATGATGTTTTGTATTGCAGTATCTGAACGTATAAAGGATATAAAGAAGACAAGCTCTGTGGATGGTTGTCATATAACTTTCGTATGTCCTACAGGAATAGCTTGAAACATTAAACAAACTTCTGCTATGAATATGAGACCATACCAACTGCTTACCTAAGATTTCTATTACTTAACACGTAGCAATTAATGAATGGGAAGTACTAATCCGGCACGTAACAAAAATGGACAGCTGTAGTTATGAGATATAAAGTCCTGAGTGTTCAAAGCACCAATGCAGGCAGTCACTGGTCCTCCACAAGTCTCTTCTCTAAGGTCGTTTATTTCTTGCTTTAAAATCACGTTCAGCATCAGGTGAGTTAATACATTTTCTTAGATCATTTTCTAAGATTCATCTGTGACCAAGGTGTCTGAAAATAAGGGCTTTTTAGATGTTAAATCTTCAACCTTCTAAAAATACTTCATATCAAAACTTGCATCAAGCACAAGAAAAAAGACACTAATTACTTACTTCCAGTTGGCTGAATTAATTACTCTTCCAAAAATGCATATGCTTAGGAAAAAAAAACCTGTCAGCTTTTTGACAGTTTGATCTAATACCCTAATACAATATGCACCAGTGGCACATGATGAATGAAAAACTAAACCAAAATGGAAAATACATGGGAGAGAGAGAAAGAGAGAGAGATTGAAAAGATAAATGATTTTCTTATTTGGACATCTCCTAAAAAATGATACCAAAATGCTGCTTCCTAGAGTTAGCTGAACTCTTTGCATATAGGCAGAGATGAAGCATCACAAAGCATCCAGCAATTTTTTCTCCATAGAAAGCCTGCAGGATCTTTTTCCCTTGCAAAAGCTGTGTATTGACAGCATTATCATACACAAGGAAAACAAATCCTAAGAGTATTTGAAATAAGCGTTGAAGTATCATCCAGGACAGAGCAGATTCTCTAAGTTCCCAGAACATGGATTTTTAATAAAAGTTGTGGTTTGACCCAGCAGATAGCTAAGTCCCACACAGCTGTTTGCTCAGCCCCACCCTCAACCCCCAAGTGGAATGAGGGAGAAAATTAGGACAAAATACAGTAGAACTTGTGGGTTGGGATAAAAGCTATTTACTAAGACAGCAAAGGAAGTAAAAGCAATAACAGTAAGGCCAATGCCCAGCCCGTCCCCAAGCAGCGGCCCCTCCCCAGCTAACTCCCCTTCCTTATTTTACATGGTGTCATCTGGTATGGAATGTCCCTTTGGTCAGTTTGGGTCAGCTACCCTGGTCCTGTCCCCTCCCAGCTCCTTGTGCCCCCCCCAACCTGACAGAGCGATACAAGAAGCTGAGAAACTAAAATGTTCTTGGCTCTGTTCAATGCTGCCAGGTGTTATCAGCTTTGTTGTTCTTCTAGAACCAAAACATAGTTTCATACCAGACACTATGAGAAAAGTAACTTCTGTTAGAAACTAAGACAATAAAGCTGGTAATTTAGCACAGAAAGGCACTGAAACCACTACATAAATACCTTTTTTAAAGACATAGCCAAGCTTTGAGACTGGAGAGATAAGGAAAAAGAAAATAACCTGTAATTCAGAGCAAGCGGAAGGATAACTCCTCCAGACTTAAAAGTCACCTGCAGCCTGGTAACTTGCCATTGAAGAATTTCTCTCCAAAGAGAGAGATGAAAGACTAAACTGTATATGTTGCATAAAGGAGACAGATACCAGTCTCCTGATCCAAAACCAACCTTATCTTTCCACACAGATATGCATATGTGTTATGGTTGAGCCCTGTTGCTTTTTGCCTGCCTTCAGACACTATTTAGCAGTTGCTTTTTCCATTGCCTCCAGACATCCCTCCTCCTCCCTGATACTAAAGCACAGACTTTCCTCATCACACTTTCATGATCTTTCATGGCTTGTATTCTGCCTCCCTCTCTTTTAGCTTAGTTTGGCAGGTCAAACCCAGCATATGATGAACCAACTAACAGGAATACAGCTGCACATTTCTCTCAATGGTATCACGCTATTGCCCTGAAACCTGGAAAGCTCTGATACTGCTTCTAATGACTTGGGTCTTGACCTAACAGCATTATGTAAGTTCTGGAGGTAGCAAAATACGTTTTCGAGTTGGAAGAAACAACACCATGTGTCACCTTTGGTATTTCAGGCTGACATGAAAATGAGCGAGATTAATCTCATATAAGCAGTATAGAAAGAACCAGATACATGCAGGATGCAACTCACTGAATGCCTCTTTTAGATATCAGACATACTTTGGACATCTACACTGAAGTTAAAAAAAATGCATTCTACAAGTGCCCATCTTTCTCCATCAGGAAGAAAGGGAGCTAAGATTGTAGAATGCAGTTGCTTAGCTTCTTACATAAGAAACTAAGACTCCAACATATAAATCCCTACATTTATGTAGAGATTTACATAGCTCCTCTGTTCATGGAGGACACCTATAGAAGAACATTACTGAATATATAATTACAGTGACAATATTAACCCCAGTGACCTGCAGCATGATCTCAGTGATCTCTATCAGAAATCAAGAAGAAAGTGGTTTGATGGTTATTTGGTTATGATCTGCATCCTAAGTTTTTCTTTCATGTTAGTCTGAAAGCATAAGTCACTGGTCAATGCTGAAGACAAGATATTGGCTAGTGTGGAACTTGGGTCTGATCCAGCCTGCTGATTCTGGCATTAAATCCAAACAGATGTAATGAAAAAAGAATAAACAGTTTGCTTTAGGATACTTTCCAAGGAGAGAAAGAAAGATAAATAAGTCTCAGAAAGGCTGATTCAGTCTTGTTGGATCTCATTTGAAATTTATCACTTATTCCAACATTACCACTATGCAAATTTTTACAAGTGCTCAATGTGTGCTTGATTCATTAGCACACAGTTTTGCATTCACCTTCCATGGGCAGGGTTGGGCTGAGTATGCAAAAATCAAATGCTTGCAGACTGCCAATTAGAAGACTTGATTGCTTGCCTTTCAGGAAGAATGTAGAAGTAGCTGATCCCAGGGAAGTCTTCTAAAAGTGTATATTGCTGTTAAACACAGATGCCAATGGGTGGTAACAGGCTTTTGAAGCTATTTGTTAGTACACAATAGATTATTAAAAAGCTTTTTATTGATTTCTTGGTGAAAATCTGAGACCGCTTTCATTGCTCTCAGCATTATACTCCAGCAGCAAGATACACAACGTGTGAGAAAAAGGACATTTTCCTTTTGAGCTCAGGCAATAGCTAGTTCCTGTTAGGTCTCCCTGCAGGGAGCTGAACACCCAATATGTCAGGCAGACCACCTTCTTAGAGAAGTCTGCTGCCTCCCTGGAACTTGAGAGAAGGACGTCACCAGAAAACTGCTTAGCCTGGGACAGCCAATGAATCCTTACCCACTACTGCTTTCCCACGTGAGGGGTGACTAAGCAGCTACACGTAGTTCAAGAGCCATCAAAAGGGACTTCAGAGCCTTGAAATGTGCTAAAGGAACTGAGGGCACAGGTCACCTTCTCTTCTCTGCTTCCTGTAGTGGGTAAGGACACTGAAAGAAATGGAAGGATCCAATTTATAAACACTTGGCTTCACGGCTTCTTTCTTTGGAAAAATACTTGGCCAGCAGGTTGAGGGAGGTGATCCTGCCCCTCTGCTCTGTGCTGTGAGACCTCACATGGAGCACTGCATCCAGATGTGGAGTCCTCAGCGCAGGAGAGACATGGAGCTGTTGGAGCACATCCAGAGGAGGGCCACAAAAATGGTCCAGGGGATGCAACACCTCCCCTATGAAAACAGGCTGAGAGAGTTGGAGCTGTTCAGCCTGGAAAAGACTGCAGGGAGACCTGGTAACTGCGCCTTTCAGTATCTGAAGGGGAATTGTAAGAAATCAGGGGACAGAATTTTTAGCAGGGTCTGTCATGGTAGGACAAGGGGAAATGGTTTCAAGCTAACAGGGGAGATTTAGATTGGACATAATGAAAAAGTTTTTTTTTTTTTAAGATAAAGGTGGTGAAGCTCTGGAACAGGTTGCCCAGAGAGGCGGTGGAAGCCCCATCCCTGGAGACATTCAAGGTCAGGCTGGACCAGGCTCTGAGCAACCTGATCGAGCTGTAGGTGTCCCTGTTCGTGGCAGGGGAGTTGTACCAGATGACCTTTAAAGGTCCCTTCCAACCCAAATGATTCCATGATTCTTTGATTCTGAATCAGTTCCATCTCATGAGGAAGCTTTACTTTTTTGACACGTATTTTCAGCAGATGTTGATTAAGCTATTAAAAATAATAATAATAATCCTTACTTACAGCTGTATACAGCCAGAATCACATCTCAAAGCATGTGAGTGGACAAACAATTCCCAAAGCTTATACACTCACTCTTAAGTTTGTTAACTTCTATCATGTGCTTCAGAGATCTTAACAGAAAAAAAACATAGAATTCAGCTTGCCATAGTAAAACATCTTCAAGCCAAAAAGACACCAGCCACTTTCAGCTTATTTGCTTTACTTGGGTGAAGTTGCAGAATTTTCTGAAACTTCATTTATGGAACCAGGGATTGTGTGTGCTACAGGACTAAGTTGAACACAGACCACTTCAGAAAGGGCTGTTCCACATCGAGTTTTTCTGAAGGATGGGCACTGCCTGGGCTATAATAACAATTATCTTGTCATTGTTTCAGATGTTCCTGAAATCTGGAGCTATGTTTCTCCTTTTTTCCACATATACAGTAACAATCTGAAATTATAGCTCTTTAAAATGCATTAGAAAAATAGCCTTGGCATCTAGTCTTTTCATTTGCAGCACATCTCTAGCAGATTTGAAAACACCACGGCATTTCAAAAGCAGCCTGTGATTATTTCAGTCCTAGAAACAGTGGTCACATTTGTTTACAATATTGTTTCTGAAAATTAAAAAAAGCCGTGCACAGAAGCTGCAAACTAAGGGAGTTTATACTGGAAACATAGACAGAAATCTTAATTAAAAATTTGCCCTACTGTAAGATATTAAACATCAGAAAACATTTTTAAAGGCAGGTAATTGTAATAAAAATACATTTCCATTAATTATATACCCAATCCCCAATTTTTTATGTCTTTATTTTATTTTTATTGCTGCTTTCTTATAATATGTTTTTCAGTAGGCAATTAAAGTATGCAGAAGTAAGAGCAACACGATTCAGTGTAACTTCATGGCCTGGAGTGAAAATGGAAACCAAGAAACAATGAGAAACCAGAAACAAACTCATTGCACTGCTCTCAAGGAAGCTGATTTTTCCTTTTGTGCTGCATGCCTACTCACTTGCCATCCCCTAGTTCTGCTGCACACTACAATTTCTTCTTCACACTTCTATCCTCAAACACCCCCTGGCAATACCCTAGGTTCTAGAACATCCATGGAGCCCACAGTCTCAGTATTTTCAGCTCTGCTCCACATCATTAGCTGAGAAATAAACCCAATTTGCTGCAGCTTAGCTAGAGATTCTGCATTTTGCCTGGTGCATTGAACATTACCACTGGGCAAACTAAGTAAGAATCACCAAGAGTTGACCTTTTTTCACCATCCTCTCAGAACATTTCCCTTCTTCTACCTAGTGCCTGATTTTCACCAAGCTTATAGGAATATCTCTGCTGTATTTTACTGAAATTAGTCAATAAATTTGAAAGTTATTAAACGGGCCGAGGGAACTGTCAGCCATCCAGTTTGATCATTAAAAATCTTCTAAGAAGCCAGGCTTCCCCATTCCTTTCAAGCTTCAGAAACACATAATTTTAACTTGTTCATCACATTCAGCTGGTGGATTTTCCAGAGAGAGAAAGGAAAGATTCTCCATTAACAGAGATAAGTTGCCACTCTCTTTAAGCTGGAAGCAGTAAATGCTACCACAAGAATCACTGTGATAGTCTTTTTGAACATGGAATGATCTCTTACAGAGGAGTAATGCAGGACAATACAGCATTCAAACAGCTGGAGTTCTTCATGACACCTTTAAGGAGTCTGAGGAAGAAGGCACTGTGGCTATAGGATCCTTGCATGTCAAAGCAAAATATCAAGTGAAACTGGAAAGAACGAAACCCCCATCGACCATAAAATAATTAAGATGGGACACTGGTGCTTGCCGGGTTACCAACTTCCACATCTGCTTGCAACCCCCATTTCCAAGCTACTGTTGGGAAATAGATGTGGGTGCCATTCCAAGTTGACTCCCATGCTGCTGGAGCAGGAGTTCTGCTGGACTTCTGCCCTGTCTGCGATCGTGCAAGACAACGTTGGTCTGACACAGTTTCTCAACTTCGTGTCTTATAGAAAAATAGCCCTTGCCGTACTTTTCAAGGCATCATAACTAACAAGAGAACACTCAATATATTGATGATGAGTCAAAAGAAAGTAAAATGTTAACTATAAAGAACAGCAAAATGTGAGAAAATCTGCACTTAAAGATGAAACAACAGATCTCAACAAGAACATCTAAAGAGGTTAGAGAGAAAAGGCACTGACGATCGTGGAGATGGAGGCAGCCCCTTTTTTCTCCCTCTCAAGCTTTTTTCCTTCAACTTTTTCACTTTATCTACTGTATTAAAATCCTTTACTCCGAGGCTCATGTTCAGAGATCTCATTAATTGAAATGTGGCAACATAACAATGAAGAGAACAAACAGACTTTGATTCATAGATGTTTAAAGCTGCAAGAGACTGTTCAGACTATTTATTTTGAAGTCTCCTAACAGAACTGCTCGCCTTCAGCATTAGAGGAGAAAAAAAACGTCTACATAAAGTAAATGTACTGAGATTCCTTATTTGCCCCACACACCCAACCACACACAGGTATAAAGACACAGAAATTAGTTATCCAGAATATTCAAAGTAATTCAACTGGCCAGAAAGCCCTAAGTGAATGCCAGTGAAGAATTGCCAGAAAACGCTGCCAGTTTCACTTCATGCCTTGGATACTTGCAATCCAGAGCTAGGTAAGGAGTGTTTCAGTGACAATGACCTTATTGCCTACAGGTCTGAATGTTTGTCACACTCACCTTCAAGGAGCTCTGCCTGTTTACCACAAATGTTAATTTAAATAACGTCAGGTCAAGAGAAAACTAGGAAAGGTTGCCCTGCTCTGGTTTCTTTTTCTTCTCATTTCAGCTTTCGCATGATTGCCTCTACACACATCAGGATATTTTTTGCTTGCTTTCATTAGGGACCAGAGGGTAGTCTCATGCCCACGGAGAAAGAATATCAGAAAAAAATTGAAGTAAATCTCTACATATAGAACAAACATGTACACTGAGTAGTATCTCTTAGGCACGCTAATAACAAAAATAGTAGTTGTTACAACATAACTACAAGCGGTATTCAAGACAGAATAAAATCTAGCGCCACTCAAACTTTTTGCAAGTTTTCATTATTTAAATAGGCTAAACTACACGTGGGAGCAGAAACACAGGTGCACAAGGATAGAAGAACTTGCTTACAAGCACACAAGAGACCAAAGAAGAACCAGGCACCAAGTGCAGGCATTGAAACCCTTCATCCACCAGCATCCCTGACTCTGCCATAGTCTATTATAACCTTCCTCCTCCACGATATTCCCACAGGACTCTGCTCCTCCTGGGAAGAGTTTAAATTAAGTTTAGACATCTTCTTACACCTCAACAGAAAGGTAGGTCAATCCCAGACACATGCATCCTTCTGGGAAATGACTAGGTAATGCTCCTTACACCGCAGCTGAAGTTGGCCTGGGGGCCTGATTTACAAAGGAGGTTTTATTTTTGATCTCCTGCCTTCTCTTTGAGTGAAACACTTCTACAAGGATGTCTTGCACAGAGAAGGAGGGAATGTTTTCTGTGAACTCTGCTGCTGAAGCCGAGATCATAAATATCAAAGAAGAAAGAAATGCAGATGAGTGGCAGCAACAGTGAAAATGCTGGAGCAAGGAAGAGAAACAGGATAACAAGGAGAAATGCTTAGGAGGATCATTTAAAAGCTGTGAAATAAAGCTATTTGTTTTGCAGCAATGGAAACATCTGAAATGAGAAAGCAATTTGCAGGCTATTTGGTCTCAAAGCTCTGGCATGATCAAACAAATATGCCTACAGAAGAAGAAGATATCAGGATCTTTTCATGCTGTCAAGATCCTCTCTTCCTGGTTTCCCACCTCGCTGCAGAATTACATGAGGAATTCACAGTCTCACATTTTTGTGCAAGTGTTTCAACAACAGCTCCAAACCAGATCACCTCTCGGTCTAGAACTTGGGGACTGCATTTCTCACACAACCCCAGCACCCCTGCACGTTGAGTACTAAAGCAATGAAGAAAACCAGCTCTCCTCACCCCTCTCAACATATCATTTCAGCATCTGAAGGTCTTCCCTTTCCTCACTACTTTTCCTTCCCTCCTTTTCAGCATTAATTACAGCTTATACTACAGGAACGAACTCAAGCCACAGTTACAATGAGAAAGTTCCTCACTCAAAGCAGGCAGCTGAAACCATTGCAACCAGGAGATAATGTATTTATTTCACAGACATAACAGGATATAGATTGCAAGAGAGGACCTGATGTTCAGCTTACTGAAAGGGCTGTGGTGAAGGTAGCTAAGGCCCCTCTGGAGTTGTTGAACACCACGGCACAGTCAGAGCTACACAAAATTTGCTTAACAGGGTTTTAAGTGTTTTAACAATGAAAACAATTCTTTTCCTGGTTACAAACAAACAGCAAAGTTGTCTCAGATTTTGCTGCATCCTTTCCATCAAGGTAACTGCTATTTCATTGATAGTTGCTCCTCCACTCACTGCTGATAACTACCACCACTTGGTAGCGATCCCACAGTCTTTTTCCAGGACTTTACAGTTTATCCTGTTTTGTGTACATTGCTTATAAGTATCATTGACAATTATCGATAATAATTCTCACCATCATTACCCACATGCTGACTACACTGTTTGGGCTTTTGTGCCCTGTTTCGCAGACTGAAAGAGATTCAGAGCTTTGCCACCGCTTATCTACTCCAAGAAACACGTTCAACCTTATCCTGGTAGAAACGTGCAATGTGAATTTTAGTGAACCAATCAAGATTTCAGGGGAAGATGGTTTCCAGGCAAAACAATGTAGTTCTTTTTCCTTCATGTATTTCCAAATCAGGTTTAATAAACAATTACTGAACTTAAACTGCATGACTGAAATGTCCTGATGGCATAAAGCATGATAAATAAAGTGTGCCCCATTCCTGGAGGTGTTCAAGACCAGGTTGGATGGGGCCCTGGGCAGCCTGATCCGGTGTCTGACCTTGTGGTTAGCAATCCTGCCTGTGGCAGGGGGTTGCAATTAGATGATCCTTGGGGTCCCTTCCAATCCAAGTTATTCTATGATTCTAGGTCTATATACAATAGCCCTATGGACACAGTGAGATCACGTGAGGGGTTAAGAGCATAACTTAAAGCTGACGTTTAAAGAGAAGCAGTTTTGATACAACTCAAGATTTCAGGATTTCTTAAAATGAGAAAATGCTTCAGTATTCTTTATTTATGGGAACAAGGAGTGTTGTGTTGCTCTTCTATTAAACCAGTAGAAGCTTACTCAAATAAAGGCAAGAATTATATGAGGAAAAAGCTGAAAAGGAAACACGAGTGTTTAAGTTCTTATGCTGGGCTGCAGGAACACGCACCTTGATATATTATTTGGAGATCAGATACGTGACATCAGTCAAATGTAAAACACCGTGTCTCTTTAATAGGAATATTTGTTGAATTAAAATATCTGCAAGCACGTCTTTATGCTATTTAAAAAATACATTCAGAAAAAAATTGAAGTAAATTAGATTCAAATTGCAACTCCTTACATGCATCATTCTATCTCATTACAAGACATAATTCTTGTCTGAATTGTTACCACAAACCACTGCTAGAAGTAAATGCAAACTTCTGGAAAAGTTATAAAATAAAAATATCTGAGAAGCTGCTATATCAGATGTTTTTTTCCTTTTTAACCAATTATCCACCAGAGCAATATGCTGTCTGTAGAATCTGCTTGTAGCGGCTGGTTCTTTTCTTTTTAGAAGACAGCAAAGGGCACAAAATAGTATTTGAGCAATTGTACAGTGCTTTGCATAGGGAAAAGAAAAAAAAAATTGGTTATTCAGTGATCTACAAATGCCCTGAGGCATGAACACAGACTAACCCAATCTAGCAGGTAAAGCTGAAAGTTTTATGGATGATCATAAAGCTGGCCGGCACCTTTTAAAAGTGCAGCTGTACTGTTTGATTCTGACCTCCAGCACAATCTAAGTGCCTTGTGAAGAAATATTTCATTTCATCTGCTTGAAATTTACCCATGATTAGCTTCATGTGACCTCATGTCCTTTAATTATGAAAGAGTGTAAAAAATCTGGAAGTGATGGTTTTTTAATATATCCTTTATATCTCTGGTGTTTAAATTAAAGCCCTGCTAGGCTATTTCCAGTGCTAAGGAACCCTAAATTCCGAAAAATGTCAGGATGCAGTTTATTTGCCATACATCAACACGACATGTTTTCCACAATCCCACTTGTTTACATAATTAGAATTTGATTTCAATATCATATGAACTCCTATTTGATTTTAAGATGTTCTTTGTTTTATGAAGGATTACTTGAATGAGACTCCCACTGATTGCAGCAATGTTTTATATGATGGAATAAAATAAGGGTCTACAAAAACTCCTTTGTCAAGAAGCACCAGTGAGTAACAAGATACGGGAAACTGAACAAGCAACGAGCACCCCAGTCCCACAGGGCAGTCATACACTGCAAACCAGAATACATATAGCCCAGATTTGCTGAACTCTCTGGGAAATAAATCTGCCTCAGTTTCTTACTGGCATCCCAACCCCCAAGCTGAGTTGTGTAGCTCTCAGAAAACACTGGACATCTGCTGCAGTTTTGACAAACCTTCATAGTATCAGATACAGACAATCTATAAAAGCACCCTTTTGGGTCTAGGGTTTATGTTCTGTTCAGGAAAGAGCAAAGCATATTCCAGGAAACAGTACGCTTTACTTTCCCAAAGTTTTCTGATGACCCACAGTCAGGTCCAAGCCAAGTAGTAGATACTTGTGCCCAACACATGAAGTATTCACATACAGATTGGTGAAAGCAGTGGAAGAACAAGGTCTTAAACTGGAGAACAAACAGACGCAGTTTCCTTCTCTCCTATGCAGGTCTCATATTCCTTTGCTTTTTAAGACCTGCTAAGAAATAATTCTGGGCATATTTCTCAAGGTCCAACCCAGAGGAGACATGTTTTAACAAAATCTATTAGTGGACAATAATTCACGCTATCTATCATATTGTACCGTTCATTCATGCATCATCTAACAAGATGACATTTAATACAAAATAAGAATGATGAAGGTCGCAGGAATTTGCACAATTTATTACTGGTGTCAAGCCAGATTAGTTTAGCTAGTGCTTGACTAAAATTTGCCTAGTATGACTGTCTCTGAGTAAAAGGTTATTTTACTAGTGGATTTTTTTCCTCTCACATTCAATCTTTAACTGAGCACTGAACTTATTGTAGAGAGTTCTCTGAATTGCACCCAAGAAGGGTTATTCAGGTGTCACGTTACGCTTCTGCTTTCGCTTAGTTCTTCCTTTCAGATCCCCATGCTCCCTTCTCAATGGTCCAGGTAAGATTATAATGAGATGCAGTAGCAATGCTAGACTTTTGGGAAAGTCGGACAGAGAAAAGCCCCTGGGAGATGAAGATTTCAGTTTGGGGGTAAAAGAATATATTACATGCACAGACAAAACCTTTTTCTAGAGGACTGTCCACGTTTGAGTGCTGACCTGAATAATAATCCACAGTAATGAATGGTCTCTGTTGTGGTTTCACCCAGCAAGCAGCTAAATACCAAACAGCCTTCCACTCACCTCCCCATCTCCTAGTAGGATAGAGGAGAGAATCAACCATGTAGAACTCACAGGTTGAGACAAAAATTATTTACTAAGACAAAAAAGGAAATAACAGTAATGATAATGGTATACAGTAATCATATATATTTAAATATTTTCATATATAATATTTACATATATTTTAAAATATATATTTACCAAACAAGTGATGTGTAAGACAATTGCTCAACACCCACCGAGCAATGCTCAGCCAGTCCTTGGAGCACCAACTGCACCCCCATCCCCAGCCAACTCCCCTGCTTTATAGTTTATTCACACAATGTCATATGGTATGGAATATCCCTTTGTCCAGTTCAGGCTGGCTGTCCTTGTTCTATCCCTTCCCAGCTCCTTGTACCCCCCAGCACCCTTGCTGGCAGGGCAGTATGAGAAGCTGAAAAACTGAAATGCTCTTGGCTCTGTGCAGCACTGCTCAGCAACAGCTACAGCATCGTGTTATCAGCATGGTGTACTCCTGAAGCCAAAGCATAACGTCATACCAGGCACTATGGAGAAAATCAACTCTGTTCCAGCTGAAACCAGGACAGGTCCCATTGAACACAAATCAGAAGAGACCCCTGATAATCCACCTGATAATTCTAGGCAGGATCAAATTAGTTCTTTGGTCAAGAGAAATACAAAGTCGTAATGAACCTGAGTCTTCAGTGGACTCTGACCCATATTTAACGTGCAGCTCTATACACCATATCTGTCAAGCACCTTTTGGAAAAACAAATTTTATTTCCTCTAAAATTCTTGCCACAGGTTGTTTATATATTGTTTGGTTTTTGTTTTTTTTTTTTTATTTTATTTTATCTTCTCAAAATACCACATCTGTGCTCCTGTGAATGATTTAGACCTCTCCCTTATCCACCTTTAATGAAATTGTCAGAGTTACTCCAGGGTTAATTAAACCCAAGAGGCCCAGAACTACAGCGTGGCTTTGACAGGAAGTTTCACAACCCTTGGATATGTAGATTAACAACATTCAAAGCTGGCAAGCACCCCTCATTCCCATAGTATTCCTGCACACATTGATTATTATGCCCCTTAGTGTGACAAAACTTCTCCCATAATACTTGACATCAATTCCACACTCATTTGGAAGCATATAAATGTCATTCATATCATTCAATGTTTATTACAGGACTAAGCTATACCTCTGGCAAACAAACAAATCTGGACTGAGTTTCCATGGATTTCTCATGAACAAAGTTACAAGTAATGTCTTTGAAGGGAGAAAAAAAGCCTTTCAATCTGAACAATTTGAAGCCCTAATGCGACATTCCTGCCCATGAAACTTAATGTTGTTAGAGCCCAAGAGAAACCTGCAGGAAAGAAAACTCATCCATCACTACAGCTAACACTGTGAAGAGCTTTTGTGCTTAATTTTTTTTTTTTAATAAGTAGAAAAATACTTCCTTAAAACTGAAGTTGTTCGGATGGATAAAAACATTTTTTTTTTTAATTATTGTGTCATGAGGCATCAGTCAATAAAGTCCCTATTTACCCAGCCACTTATACTAGGGTCATATCATGACTTCAGAACACCTTAAAAACTTAAAGTTTTTCAGGTAATCATTTTCCTTCGATAAAAGCACCAGGGATCAGACAGTTCCACTTTAGCTTTCAGGAGGAATCTGTCATCATCATTCCAGCTCCTATCCAGGATTGTGGTTCCAATTCAAATGTAAAGGAAATATACTCATTGACTCCAGCTAAATTTAGATAAGCCATGAAATTAATGCCTCTCACACAGTTAAATAAGCTGAGTAAAACAAACACTATCCTTCAAAGATACGTAGACCTGAGTGGTAACGTGTATGCAGAATTCATAAGCACCAGGATGAACTAGCCAGTGCCATCTGCTATTGTTATGAGATGGCTGGATGTTCTTCCACCATCTTCACTAAATGTCAATGTATTTTATGAGTCAAACCCCACTGCTAGGTGCCCCTACTCCTACTGTAACAGCATTTGTTTAGTCACAGCTTCTAGATTGCAAGGCGTCACCTTCTGCAAGAAGTCCCCTGACCTGCACACGATCTCATGGTAATGAAAGCTACTGCTTCAGGAAATGAAACAAATCCTCAGGCACAAAGAGGATTTAGCAGAGATTGCTGCAGCAGTTTCAGATGAGCCAGCTGACCTTGCACAAAGGAGCATGAGGAACCCTCCCACAATCGCTTCTGTAAGCCCTACTCTGAGGTTGATAGCTGACAGCAGAACAGTGCCAATGTACTGATGGGAAAAGAGAGAGGAAGGAATAGTCTTAAATCATTACATTTTTTTTTCCAGAAATGGACTGATCACAGCTGTTCAGAGTACCATTCACACAGACTGGTGTCTGGGTTGGGCATCATAAGTTCAGGGGTGATGTGAGTTTCCCTACCAGTGAGGCAAAGCAGGCAATTCCAGCATCACTCAAACTCCCCTCACCCCAGCTTGGGAAGCCTCTCTTCTCTGATGTGATTTACGAGTTCCTTCCCCCTGCTCCACTTCACAGGCAGGGAAGAGAAGAGAAGTCATCCCTGAATACCATTTTATGCATTATACCTCTCCTTGTTTCCTTCTCCTTCAGTTGTGCAACCAAAAAATCAACTCAATGAAATCAAATCTGCATACTTTCACAGATTCTTCTGCATACCAGACCGTTACTACTGCATTCAAGTTTGCATTGCTTACAAAACCAACATGACTGATGAAAGTCAAACCCTGCATGTTACTGGTTACACCCAATCCTGCCAGGGTTGGAGATACTCTAAATGGTTTCAGGAGCATCTCCTGGAGCAATATTGTTTTTCATATCTTCTTAGCTAAGGAAAAGCCATACTCAAAACATGCTGAAGGAAAATATGAAGCTCACATTTAAGATTGGATAACAGCACCCAAGAGCAGATCAGCCATTTTAATCGTGCCACCACATCTCTGTTGATTATGACCTCATGATTTTCATTTTTAAACACAGTAATACATCTTTAATTACCATTAAACAAATTTAACTGCAATAAAACAAAAGACAAGCCCACAAACAGGAAATAATCTTCAGAGAAAAGATTTTCATGTGAAGGTCCTTCAGCACAAGATATATACTGTCCTTAACCCCTAGTAAAGGGGATATTTGCATCCTATACCTACAAATCTCAGGTACCCTTTGGCCACCCAGTGAAGGGTAACAAGAGCTGAGCACCAAGGTACCTTCCTGAATTGTGTACAGAACACATGGAAAAACAAAGTCCTTCATAGAAAAAAATAGTGCTCTCTTAAAGCTGATCTGTGCTTACAAGCATATTACAGTTTAGTAGGTATTTGAATAGTAATAACATAGCAATATCAAGCAATGCCTGTTTATCCCAGGCAAATCACCCTCCATTTGTGTGTATTATAGCTGCTTAAACATGTGCTGTGTTTCTGTGGAAAATGTTAGGCTAGGTGGAGGTTGAAGTAATTGCCGAGAGGCTTCACTGTTTCTGACAAACCTTAACAGGACTTACTGGCAACGGAAACCATTTCAGGTTCTAGAGATAACCGTGCTGTTCATGACCTACTGTGTCTGAACACTGTGCTAGCTGTATCATATGAACTCATCTTGAACTCTGAGCTTTCAATTTCATCCTCTTTGAATTCATAGTATGTTGGAAGATACATCACCACAAAAAGTCCTGAAAATGCAGTAAAACCAACGCACAGGTTTTGATCAATAAACCATAAGACTCTTGTTCTTTTCAGTGGCATGCACAGGGTGTTCACATCTTGTGCCAAAGTTCTCTCACCTGGTTAAAATTAAGTGAGCAGATTTCCTTGTCTGTAGAATAAATGAAAGCTAAAAATAATCAATTTTGGAAACCAGGTAGACTTCCAGGATTTACATCCCACCAAATCTATGTGCTTTGAAATTTCTTGGAGCTCACAGTGTAAATTAGGATGTCTTCATTCTAGGAACAAGCCACTTGCACCACAGGAAAAATACTCGTAGTCATTAACTCATGAGAGATAGATGAACACTCTCTATTTTCAGGGATCGATAATAGAATCACACACTCTCCAACTTACTATCAAAGAACGATCTTCGGAAGCGCCTACACTTCAAGAACAAAAACGATATTTTTGTTCAAATTCAAGTTAAACTGAATTGGCTTAAGCTTCCCTTTCTCAGCTCTATTCCATCTGACTTGATGTTGTGCACAAATATTGTACCAAAGGTTCTTCTCATGGTCTGCTGGATCATCTTGAAATTAGATATAAATGAAGATTAACAAGAATCTCCTTACATTTGCTGCAAAGTCTTTCCAGGAAAGAGATCCAAATAAATCCCTTTGACATCTGAGCTGAAATCTACCTGAAAACAATCTGATACTCAGCAGGAAATAGAAGCATCTCCTCCAGTAGGGGAGAGGATTTTTTTTTGGTTTGCATCATAGGGCTGAAGGCTTAATCAAATAATGCTTACAAAACCCCACGCTGCTAGCACACGCACAAGAGACTTGCATGGTCTCCCACCTCTGTGTAACCCAGCACTGACACTAATTAATACCCTGCACAGTAACTCCCACAGACTGAGCCAAAACTGAATAAACAACTCTGCCTCGTTTGGGTGGACCTGCTGGGACTACCCAGGATGGGGCAAGGTGTGGGAGTGAATCATAATGGAGGTGAGAGGAAGAGGATTTTACTTTGTTGTTCATTAAGTTGAACACCCTCAGTTTATTCATACAGAAATGTTGGTATCTATGACTACAGTACTTTTTTCCTCACCAACCCAAAATCTGCACAAAAGTCTGCTCCAGCCTTGTAGCCTAATTGCTCAGGACTGCAGAGAAATTCCTGCTTTCTTTAAAAAAAATCCAAGGAGAAGTCAGCTTGGAGGCTTCAGAGCATTTTAAGTCACAGTGCCCGCTCGAAGGGAGTAAATAATACAGCATAAGAGATTCACCAGCACAGCAAGGCGAAAGAAGGAAAGATGCTTTGAGCCGAAGGAGGCAATTAATGCAGGGCTGCAAGGGGACCCTCCGGATGATTTTTTAATGTTTTCTGCAAAGTCGCCTCTCTAACTTTTCAATGGCCAAAGGCAGAGGAATCTATGGGTATGGATAGGTGCTGTTTGCCTATGGTCGATGGTCTCATGGGGAGCAGCAAGCAGACAGACTAAAGCCACACAGAGCACTCTGCAGACAAAGGAGGCTGACAGCATCGAAGGCATCTGACACACCTCTGCCGTTGTGCAGCCCGTACGGTGAGCAGCAACAGCACAGGGCACGCAGCAACACACTTCAGGAGCATCTGGCTGGCCCCCATGAGCAATGCCTCCCCTCAGGGCTGGCACAGCAGTGGGACACCAGGAAATGCACAGGTCTATGGGGGCAGTGGGAGCAGAAACGTGGCTGGGAGGGAAAAGACAACAGCGGTAGTGTTCTTGTTCTTATCTCCTTCCTTTCCCAAGTCATAATAATTAAAGCCTTGGCCTGACGAGGGAAATGAAGCATCAGGGAAATGAACAACTGTAAGATGACCTAAATATCCCCCAGTATGCTCTGCTGCTTTCTTGGAACACCTCCTGTGTACTTAGCTGTAAGAGCTGCCCTCACATACTGGGCTTTCTTACACAGCTTTCTGACAAAGGCACTCGCTGGACGTGCCAACATAGCAGGAAATGTGACAAATTCTGAATGACTATTGAGAGTATAACAGTACATTTCTATAGTTCTGCCTAAAACACTAATTCAGAAGAGAAATACAGAAACCACCAAGACAAACTTCTGCTCCCAGGGAGCCAGAATAAATCCGTTGCCTCCTGGTTTTCCCACATGCACACAGAAGAGCAGAACTTTGGTTCAAACCCGCTACATTTCTGTCAGAATCTTTGTTCACATGAAGGTGGACTAAGGCACTACTGGGCTGTAAGACATAATTAGCATTCTAATTAGCTTGTATTGCAAGTACAAACCCATGCTCCATGCACACTGAGACAAGAGCTGGGATTACATTTCTGTGTCAGAACAGCAGGGAAGAGGTTTGCAAACCAGGGTGTGAAGGCTCAAATTCTCATCCTACAAGCGATCAACCAAAACCTGCTCAGCCTGCTCATCTCATTTGTCAGCTTGACCACGGGTCTGGAGAAATTCCTCAAACTGTCCCCTAGTTCCAAGGTAACAATTTAGACTAATCACATGCTACACCAAGGAGGGAGAAGAACAGAGCTCCCTGCAAACAGCCTCTTTTCCTCCCCAAGGCATGACAAATTGTTCCCAAGTACATCCACAGCTCTGATTAAAATACATGCTTCTGAAGCACACAAGTGTGAACTGTGAAATCTGTTTTATCTGATTCTTTACTAGGAACGGCAACTTTCATCCTTGGAAAAAAAGACAAACAACTTGAGTCCAGCTTGACTTCACCTAACTGTGCAAGCCCTAGGAAAGGGCACAGCTTTACATTTCTTGTGCTGTGGCAGATTTCAGCTTATGCTCCTATAACACGAAGAGTTTTATATAATACATTTGAGACAAATCAGTAAGGAACATAACTATTACCCATAGAAATGATATTCACAATAATGGTATGAGCCACTATGATTACTAAGGGACTCTACACTGAAAAAAATACAGCGGCTTCATTGCTGTGGAGCCAGTGAAAATGGATATGAATTTCCTCAGGAAAACTCAGAATTTAGATCTTTTGATTTATGTTTGTGTTTCTATTGTTCAGAAAGCAATCAGATAATTTGAAATCTTAAATCAATAGCTTGTCTCAAACATCATCACTGAAAGCTCAGAGGGCAGCAAGTTGCACAACTTGTAGACACCTTCACTTAAAGAAATCAGATCAACAGTCTGCAGCTGGCAAAATTGGAAAACAGGTTCCATTTTCATTTTCTTGAGGTTTTCCTGTACTTGTAATTCTTGTACAAATATATTGTGCAAGTATTGTGCAAGTACTAGTACTCCTACAAATATTCATTTCCCACCCTTGACAGTAGCCTATGCCAAACACTAGAAGAAATGCCAGAAGCAACATCTGCTAAAAATGTACTGAGCCAAACCACAAGGTAAGTCATGGAATAAGTCAGCTGCAAGCAATCACCACAAATAAGATCTCCCATAGTTTCCAGGTCTTTTCTCCTCTGTATGTACTAAATGCAGGACAATTCATACTCCTTTTAATTATGTGTTCTGATTTGAAGTCTTTAGTATTTTATTGATTTTTTTTTTTAACCATTTAAGAAAAATTCTGATAGATGGAAAAAAAGAAAACTTTACATTAGAAGAACTATCAAGAAACTGGCACTCATACCTGATGTTCTTACACATTAGGTAAGAAGTACTCAGGATAGACTCAGCTCAGAATATTGTCCAGAAAAAATTATGGTTGATGAGAAGAACAGAGTAATTTCCTGATTTACACCAGCTGCAAGTTTATTCATATTGATGAAATATTGGCCGTTTAGGCTACAAGCTGTTTTTCTACAGCTACACTGATTTTCAAGACAATGCAGTAAAGTGATAGAACAAATGAAGATTTGATTACTTACTTCTGGAGGCAAAAGATTCCAGCACATCTTATTCTCTTGTACTTAAAGAAAAACACTATATTTTTAATAGCAGCTTTCTACTAGTATGAGAGCATTCCTATCTGGAATCCAGTAACTGGAGCAGTGTCAAACAATATCACTTTAAAATCTGCAGCATAGCTATACCTGGATCAGCCACAAGAAAGATGCCAATATCCCCCAGAGTTAACTGGCCCTGTTCCAAGCACATGCCTTGTCATTCCTCTGGGAATTGATCCTTTCAGGTTTCTTTTATCATTTCTAGCATATTTCCTAACTTCCACTCAGCATGTCCCAGAGTTGATATTTAATAACATAAAGAACACACTCAGGTGGGCTACCGAGCTGCCTCTCAACAACTTCCGCTGACAAAAGGGAAACGTAAGACAGCAGGCTAGAGCTGACTTTGCAAAGTTTGGCTTTCAATAACCGTTTCCTCCTCTTTTTAGATTTAAAGACCAGCTCCAGTTTCCTCTGGGGAGTGACCATTTTGGGATGGCCCAGAGCTCCTGGCAGCTCGAGCCTTGAGCTATGCTCTGCAGACAGCGGCTGGTTTATCACTGCTCTGTTTGTTCTTTATTGATCACTGTATTTCTGATGACAGCACTGCGGACACCAGCTTCCTTTCATTCCCCAGCTATTCTGTGCAACAAGACCCCTCTTTCTGTTCCCAGAAATTTATCAACTATTCCCAAATTAATTGCTCCTTTCTTGTTTTTCTGATATTTCACATTGTACCACTGAAATTTCACTGTTGATTTCATTGGAACCAAGCCTTTTCCCAAGATGTCCCAATTTCTCATCTTGAGGCATTTCCCTACAAGTATTTTTACCCTAACCCCGACATTTGTTTCACATTTTTCCATGCCAAAGCCGAACTAATATTACAGTCCAAAACAGTAATTCCACTTTCATTTGAAACTTCTTTTTTTCTCGCATAACAAAAGAATAGTCTTTTTTTCAAACAGGTAACAGAAAAGTATGATTCAAGCGACAAGGTTTTCCCTAGAATTCCTGTAAATTTGCAAGCATTGTTTCCACCACACACTTCATGCAAATCAACATATGCCCTGTTAAGATCTCTCAGAAGCCTTACTGTTTGGTGTCAGAACCATTCTAGATCACAACTGGACTACAAGACTGTTATGAGGTGGAATAATTCATTTAGAAAACAGTGAACTTAACTCTGAAGCACTTTGGCAAAGCTCTGATAGTTCAAAAGAATTTTCTTCATCCAACCAGAAACTGCGTTTCATTCCCAGGAAAAAGTGAAATTAAGTTGATGAAGTGTTTACTCAGCTGTATCGGGCTCATCCACAAACTCTGTAGACAACGATTCCATGAGTGACTGAGCAAGAAAAGAAAATCAAATATGAATTCTCATAGGCCTGAAATCACCATTGATCCAACATGAACAGGAGGAGTCCCAGAGACTGCTGGGNACCTGAAATCACCATTGATCCAGTATTCTCTCCAACATGAACGGGAGGAGTCCCAGAGACTGCTGGGATGCATCAACGATACACATCCAGCATAGGAAACAGCACCCACCAGTACTGGTACTGAGTGGAGCTCCTGGTACCCAGGATGAGGTTTCTCAGACATAGTGCCTCCCAAAATTGAGCCTGGACATGGCACCAAACGGTGGTACCAAACATGCAACTGGAGAGTTCATCTCATAGTAAGACACCACTCTACTGTGCTTAGAGTTAAAACCAAGCACTCCATGTCAAGTACCATCATTAATATACAGTAAGTTAGAACTCAGTTTGTCAATAAGTGTCTTCAAAACTGCATTAAGATTTCGAAATACTGTGCTCCAAATAGCTGCAACCAAGCATATAAGAAAATCCTGCCTGCAGTCAATTGTAGCAACAGAATTAAGCAGCACAGCAAAACATCAAACTGAGTAGAAAATTGGTTAGAAATTGGAAATCAAATTGTAACGGGTAATGGTTTATGAAAGAGGCAAACAGGATAGAAAATAAGGCTTCTTGTTCTCCATCTCTATCAATTACTATAGATGAAGGAACAAGAAACTACAATTCATGTATTTGCCTCTACATTAGCATACGAAGAGATATTGGGTTCCAAATGCTGTCCCAGCAGCACTTTGATGCTGAAGTCTAGAAAACAGAATTTAATACAGATAAGTGGACTTCGCATAATGGAAGTTAAATATTAATTGTGACCGCAAAGTAAAGAGCAAATAATGCAGACAACAGATATTAAAAGGATTAATGAAGTGTAATAGATTGTTTCTGCCTCGCTGGAAGAAGAAAATGGGAGAGTACAGCGCTTGGCTGACCGCAAATCCTGTCCACATTACATAATAAATAAATAAGTAAACAATCTATACTTGCCGCATTAAATTCAGTTTGGGCTCATTATTTATGAGAAGGTATTTAGGACAAGCATGCATTGTATGCGATAGCATAGCCACAGTCTGAAAAAGTATTACCATGAACTTTTGTTTCCTCGCTGTTTTTAAAAGACATACCATTAAATGTGTAAGAGCTGTTGTCAAAAAATATATATTAATATCAACAAGTTCATTATTTCTCACAGGTTCTCATTTATTATGGGTTCCTTTAGGTTGAACTAAAATGAAAAATGGGCAACAGATATGCTTAAGTAAACATATTTGTGATTATTATTGATAGGAAGAATTGTGACAGCAATGCAGAACAGGGAAAACAAACAATCAGACTCACCAAGCTGTACACAGACAAACACAAGTGGTAGCACTACTAACAGCTGGTAAGCATACAAATTTGGTGCTCCCATCATATTCTGTGACATTAGGGTCAAGTATGTGAAATAGATTTTCATAGCCAATTTCGAATCCCAATATGTTTATTTTAATGCATTAAAAGGCTTCTAACAGTGCTTGGTATAACATGGTAAGTCATTCTATTCATAATTGTACATCGCCACGTTTGATAGGGCCAGGACTAAACCCTAGGAAACTTATTTTCAAATTAACTTCTTTTTTTCCCTCTCAGGCTATCTTCCTATGAATTGCTCTTCTGTACCTGGACTACTTCAAATCCATTCTCTCTATCACCAGTCAGGTTGTTTGATTTAAAAACACACACAAAAAAAACCACCTGATCTTACACCAGCAAAATATGCCACAAGACTAAGATTTTGGGATTGAAAATCTTTGATTTTTGACAAGCAAGAATACTCACCCCAGTCACCATCTGTCCTGCTATATCTCTGTATTAAAAATTATTACTTGAACAAAAGTAAGAACTGTACCACAGATTCCCTGAGGTACGAATTTACATTCCTAAAGCTTAAACAGGCAAAAACATTCCACTCCTACAAGATTCCAAGACAGAGTAATATGCTTTCTTTTCCTTCTGCTTTTGCTATGGCTGGATGTTTCATTCTTTTTTCATGCTTTGAAGGAGCAATGCTTCCACATATTTTTTATGAATTTTGGTGCTAACCCACCTTTGTTGGTAAATGTCTTGATTATGTTTCTCCAAACGGTGACGGATCAAGACTATCTACTCCAAAAAACAGTATCTCTAGAAACAGGTCCCAGTCATACCAAAGAAATCCTTAACATGTATTTGCATAAATAAGACTACCCTAAAGCATACTCTCTGCCAAAAAATAGCCTCGGATAGGAAGACACTTTTACTCAAAAAAAAACAAAAAAACTGGAGCTGAAGTGTTCTGAGGAACTTTTATACAGAGGTTTCTCTGATATTTGGAGATAGCACAGAAGCTTGTCCGTTTTGCTTGAGAGGTGTTAAGTCAGAAGCAGAGTTAAAGAAATAAAATTTGCAAATGCTGGATCTGAGTGCAACTTTGCTCCTTGATAAGTCACTCCACATCCTGTGTCATGAATAGACCACTGGAAGATGAGCCAAGATGTTTATTTCTACTTCAAAAAGAACTGGAAAAAAACTTTAATAGACCACAGCTGCTCAGTTAAAACAATGGCAGTACTTCTTCACAAGGCTGGTATGATACATGCTCCTGTGCAGAACTCAAAATGCATGCTTTGTATTTTTGCTAATGAATGACTGAGCCAGTAATAGAAATTTTGATAGACAACGGTGAAATAAAGAGTCCTATTCAACTGCAGATTTTATTTGTATCCAACACAATGCGGTTTTCATGATGCATTGCAACCCTGGGCATTGTATATCATCTCAACAACGTGAATATGATTACAACTCAGAGTCAAAAAATGACTCTACGGACCACCCTTCGAACAGAAATGTATATTAAAAAATCCATTTCTTTGCATTAGTTGAGCTTCTAGATTTTATCAATAGCTGGGTCAGAGCCACTGGGCCAGATTTGCAGCTGATATAAATCAACACAGCCACTGGAGCTCCAAAGTACCTCAGCAGAAGACTGTTTGCATCAGTCATAATGAACTAAGATGAGTGAAACCACAAAGTAACGCTTCAGTTGGTGATTGAATTTCCATCCACAGGTGGGGAGGGGGAAGGAGAAAAAAAAAGAATCAGGTGTTATGGAACCTGAAAAAAATTGATTGACCACAGACTCTGGAAAGCCATTGAAATTGATTAGGAAATGCACTTCTGAAACCTTATTTCACTTTAAACCTCTAAAATTTAGATGTCCACTTAAATTGACAGTACAGGATACCCAGATGGCTAAAGACTAGTAACAAACAAACAAAAAAAAAAAAAAACAATGTCTGGGTGGACCAATTACTATTCAAAAATGAATTACTATTTGAATAGTTCAAGAGCCATTCAGTGTTGTATACTAATTAAGGCCAATTAATCCAACTTCTAATTGGTAAGCTTCATCTGATTTTGGCCCTTTGTGAGTAATAGACTTGGTTACTTTTCCCTACCCTTCCATATTATCAGCCATAATCAATTACAAAATCAACACCTACCAGATACAGGATAATTCATTTTACACTGAAAAAGTCTGGTTTATGGACAGAAATTTGAGAAAGCATCATTGCTGGTATGATTTGGAATTAGAGAAGAAACAGCATAATGTATTGCAATAGTAACATGAATACTTCGAAAGGAAAAAAAGCATTTATATCATCTACAGAAATACACAGCATAGATAGAACAAGCTTCCTGTATTAACAAGTGATGTACCAAATACGCTAACACCCTGAAACTTGAGCCGTGGCTGATTCCATTTCTATAACTTAGAGCAGTTAAAGATATTGGGCATGAAACTGTAAAACAAATTTATCTGAGATATAACTGAATCAGCAGTTATGTCACAGAGTAAGCTCTTGCACAACCAAGATTCTACACTCAGGAAAGGAGCAAGTCTCCCATGCAATCTTTTGCCAACTCAATGTGATCTCTGCAAACATCTCCCCTTATCCAGAACTTTCCTCTACATGAAAAACAATCATCCTTTGTTTTGTAGTCAGGTTCATTCCAATGATTTGCTGACTATCAAAGATTCAGCAGGTCACCAAGATCAAACAAATCACGTTGTGTCAGGTTGGCCATGAGCCAGCAGTGTGCCCCGCTGGCCATGAGGGCCAATGGTAGCCTGGGCTGCATTAAAAAGAGTGTGGCCAGCAGGGCAAGAGAGTTTATCCACCCCCTCTACTCTGCCCTGGTGAGGCCACATCTGGAGTACGGTGCCCAGCTCTGGGCTGCCCAGCTCAAGAAAGACAGGGAACTGCTAGAGAGAGAACCGTGAAGGGCCTCAAAGATTATGAGGAGCCCGGAGAATCTCCCTTATGGGGAGAGGCTGAGTGACCTGGGGCTGTTCAGCCTGGAGAAGATCTCATTACTGTCTACAAATAACTGAAGTACAAGAGTCGAGTGGATGGGGCCAGGCTCTTTTCATTGGTGCCCAATGACAGAACAAGGGACAACGGGCACAAAATGGGACACAGGAAGTTCCATACGAACAAGAGGAAGAACTTCTTTACTTGTAGAGTGACAGAGCACTAGAACGGGTTTCCCAGAGAGGATGCGGAGTCTCCTCTGGAGATATTCAAAACCGGCCTGGAGCTATGTAATCTGCTCTAGGGAAGATGCTCCAGCAGGGGAGTTGGACTAGATGATCTCCAGAGGGCCCTATGGCTCTCTGAAACAAAAATCTCCCTGTCCAAATACTAGGAAACAATTTAATTTAGCTTCATACTCAATGCAGAGCATGTGAAAGGACAGAAATGAGCGTGGCTGAGCGGATAAGACATCTCAGACCCAAATCAATGTTTACAAAAGCAATAAACTCCTCCTGCCACGCAGCCATCCTGAATACAAAGGCTATGATTTGCCATCTCAGCCTCATGAAATCTTATATTCATAGAAAGGCTTGATTTAATAACTATGGCCCATGCCCTCAAAGGCTTCACTTATCCATACAAATTCCCTATCACTTATGTCAAGGTGAATTATGACAGTTTTCCTATACATTTCCTACACTTTAAGCTTATGCTTTTTAGATCCTCCATGAATCAAGCAGGCATAGAAATTAATCCTGCGTTCAGAGACCGGCAGGTATACCCATTTATTTAAAATTTGCTCACAAGGCTAGACTTAATTTTGAAAAAGGTCTCTCATAGGACAGAATTCAGTCCTTTCTTGGAAAACTTTGTTATATTCCAACTAGCATTGCAAAGTACCCCATCAGAACTGAGATAGTACTGAGCTGCTGCAGTTCAGGCTCTGTTGTTGTGCTGAGAAAATAAGGGATTGCAAAGCTTCTTAAATCTAAAAATACCTCTCATTCAAATACACTCTCAGATTAAAAATTAAAAATCCAACATCCTCCTAAAGACAGAGTCAGTAAATAATATAGTCACCAAAAGCAAATGTTGAATGAATTCCTGTGTGGAGCACCAGAGACATTTATATTTTGTTAATGTCCTAAATCAAGGCAGGATGTAAATAACTCAAAACTCTATTTTAGATCTTCAGAGTTAAGTAAGTTTTATTGCCAATGGTGTCCATTCACCTTCTCTTTCTTCTCCCACACGTCAAGAAGAGGAGAAGGGAAGAAAATATATTTGGGCAGTCTGAATTTAATTCTCTTCTTCCAGCAGTCAGCAAGGGCTGACCGCCCCCTAAAGGCAGTTTGTCTCTTCCATGTGAGAATCAGACAGTATTTCTTCTGGAGAATGCCTTGATCTCCTTCATTAGATGGCTGAACTCACTGTATGTTTCCTCATGTGACCTTGGACTTTCAATTTCTATAGATATTGGTGAATGCTTCAAGAGGTTACGTCAAAGTCATCCAGAAAAGATCTCCAAGAGTCCTTCTAGAAGAGGAAATTACAGGCAAAGTGCCTCTTTGCATCTCTCCAGTAGGCCTAAAGTAAGTGAATTAGAGGGAAAAAAGCTTCTGTAACCTTTTATTTGCGGACAGCAAGGATTTAAATCGTCTCAAAATGGGCTGACCAAAGGTTGATATGGGGTGCAGACTTCAGGACAACAAGGGGTATCCTGAGCAACCATAGAATGGTTGGGGTTGGAAGGGATCTTAAAGACTAGTAACATCCCCCCTTGCCATGGACAGGGATGCCTCCCACTAGACCAGGTTGCCTAATGCCCCATCCACCCTGACACTTTGAACACTTCCAGGGATGGGGCATCCACAAATTCTCTGGGCAACCTGTGCCAGTGTCTTACCATCCTCATAGTAAAGAATTTCTTCCAAATATCCGATGGAGGACCTCGTTAAGGATGTATTATCAGGTAGTGCAAACATTTAATCGTGTCTTCCAGACAAGCTTTGTATAAAAATAAGAAATAAAAATAATGGCGGATCATCTTTGGTAAATTTCGATTCAATCTTTACCTTAGCCCTAGATGCCTGTCTATCTACCTCATATCACAAAGACCAGATCAATCCTTAAACTTGCATTCAATCTCTGTTCTCACGCTGATCTCAAAATAGCATTTTTAAGCCATGATTGATTTTAAATCAAGAAATGAAGTCCCGACGTTCCCTAATTACATGGACAATAATTTACTCTCATCAGCTGTCTCTTTTAGCTTTCAGTAAACTTCATTTTGACACCAGAATAGCTCTACTATCTTAAACAGAATTAATCTAGCCAACATTATGCTAACAACTTAATAGAACTCATCTGAGATACATAAATCAAGAGTTTTCACTTCAATATGCTAAAATGCTAAGATTTAGTCCATCAAAAGCTTTATGGCCTTAATTTATGTACCTAATTATAAGCATTCATGGTAGGTTGTCAGAAAACTGTGTTAGAACACACAGAACAACATTTTTGGTAAGATGAACCCATAAGGACAAATCTTAGCTTTCCTCATTAGAGTCCCCACTGAACAACCAGAACGTGTGGGTGCCCGTGCTGAATGCAGACACACAGAATTTGGCAGCAAAGGTCTGCCTCCAACACTGCTGACTTCATCAGCTTTCATACTATAGCAGTCATTTTGGGTTCCCATTCCCTAATTACCTGTGTCTGCTCACAACAGCTTTTAAAGACCTGAAAATAAGGTGTTGGTTTCATCAGCTGTCCTAAATTTTAAAGGGAGCCAATTTGCAGCGACAGGCTATCCCTAAACAGTTTCATTCCTTACTGCTAAGGCTGAAATTGAATATGATAATCTAACAAGATGAAGGGCGTCACTTGGACTTTTCCATATGTATATACATAAACAAACCTAGGGATCCTCATTAAAAACACCTCACAAGCATTTTCTATGGAAAACTCATTTGCAAACAGTAAAGAATAACCGGCTTCAGCCCCTTCCTCCTATAGGGAAATTTCTAGGTTTCATGGATTATATAAAATCACTGTAAGTGATGAATTCCAACCATGCCTGCTGGGCATAGCGAGAAAACAACACAAAGAAAGATAAGTAACTGTAGTTATGCAAATTTTGCCTGGTTTATCTTTTGCTAAGGTTAACAACAATGCAGCTGCACCATGTTTTATACTATGAAGTATAAAAAGGGAAAAGCCTGTGGTAAGAGACCATGATGAAAGGAAGAAAAAAAGAAAAAGGAGCTTTATAACCTTCTGTTATGTGCATAAAAGTGTTTTAAGGACATTTGATCTCTCCTCCAAAAAGAGCCTCCGCAATCAACAATCTTAAGATCTCAGCCTTAGTTGTAAACAACTGTAATATCTGGCTTCTTCACAGTTTTCTTCTATTCAGGATAGATATTCAAAAGCATGTTCTGACCTTTGTTATTCCCTCTTGCTCCTGTTAGGTCCACTGATAACCGTAAGTGATGTGGTACAAAATTCTGGCTTAACTGAGCCGTTGTAAAATGTCGACCGACTTCAGCAGCAGCAAGGTTTTGTTCGTGGTCAAAGGAATTATCTTGTTGGTTTGCCCATGCTCCTAGTATAACTGAGCCTGTTAACTTCCCTTTCACACTATACATAGCAGCTCCTGTTCTTTAAGGGAACGCATTCACTGCATCTAGCTTCCAGACCAAACCCAACTTCATTTTCTTACTCACTCATACCACTCCAAATACTTCATTTCTTTCACACTGACTCCAAGATGTCTTCATGGCTACCAAGTTTCAAGGGAAAGACAACCCGCTTCATGTCTGACTCCATTATAAACGCTGCCTCATCCATTTGAGCTCCATGGAACAGTTAAAGTCTCTGCTTGAATCTACAAACCAGAAATGGCATGTCATTTCCTCTTAAGTGCTCAATCATTTTTTCTCCTGCTCAAAAAAAAAAAAAAAAAATAGAAGGACGTATTGAGACTCAGAAACAGATCTAGCATCAACAGCTGAGACACTACTTACCTTCCTGTCTTTCCTGCACTATAGCCTAAGGACTTAAAATAGCACTAACACTGAAGCACTCACAAGAATGGGACAGGTCCTCTGCAACTTTTCTGATGTTTGTCTACACTGAAAGTAATTCAATAAATTAATTCTAATTTCTGCTGTTCTGCTTTGCCCCAGCTAGGTCTGAATTATCTACAGTCTTGCTGGTTAGTGTTTTGATCTGCACTTGTTGAGAAGAAACACTGAACAGAGGAAACAGTCACACAAAAAATGTTATGCTGCTATTTTGCCCCAAGTCCTGCCACACAGCAGCAGTTCAGCAGCTGCCAAATGCTTACAGATTCCAGACTCATACACACAACAGTATCATTCCAGAGCAAAAGCACACATGACGTCTTGAAGCTGCTGCCACCAACTGAAAAATAAAATAATTTATTGAGAAGAATGCAGAAAGCACACCTCCAGCACACACCACTGTGCTTCAGCGACGTCCTTCCTCTTATCCCCTCAGTACTGGGACTGGCAAGGAGAAAGTTGCTATCTCAAAATGGATTTTTAAGTTTCTCACCACCACTAGCATCAATATCTCAACACTGGCTGCTATAAATCAGCTGTGCTATCATGGCTTTGAAACTGTCCTAAATTACAGTGGTGGTGGATCTAGCAACACACGCACTGTATTTTCAACTTGTGGTGTGATTCAGAAAAGAAAGAGAACCTCATTTCCACAGCACACCTGAGAACAAGCACGTAAGTAAGCAATCTGTCTAAATTAAAGCTATACGCTGCATGCAATATTGTTTACCAATTCAAAGATTAACAAAGCTAAACTAAATTGGAGCTCTACAGACAGGAAAACACATTAAAGGGAGCTTTTTTGTTTGTTTCTCTGGTATTCTCCAAGGGATTTTTGAGACAATAAATCAGGTTTGGATGATGCAGACTTATGCATGATGCACTGAAACGGAAGTAAGATATAATTAACTAGTGACATGACAGCTAACAAATGTGTTTCTGGGCAGTTACTGCATGCCTCAAGGGGCATTATGAGGCACCAAAGCCAAAAGCTCTGGGTACATTAACTACCAGAAAGGAGCCATCATTCTCCCCAACTGCGCAACCTGCCACATTTCATTTCTATTTTGAAATGTGTCTCGTAAATTAGCAAGAAAGAAAAAGGAAAGATAATCAGACCTGCAAATTGTGAAATATAAGTGTGAAATTCGCAGCATCCTACCTGAAAGTTTCCCAAATTCTGCAGTCGTTTAACAGTAAACCATATGGTAAAAACCAAAGACAGATAATAAGGTTTGAGATCCAGTGTTAGCTTTTTAGTTAAAGAGCTTTCTTATTCAAAGAACTGAGTGTAATTGCCAGATTGTGTCAGCCTGCAGTAGCATAATCCACAATGAAGTTGTGAAAAAAAATAATTAAAAAACAAAAACCAACAGCACAGCACCCAGTAGGGTATTTGGAAGGAGGAAAGTTAGTTGAAGAACTCATGTGCTCAAGCAAATTAATGCTTCCTCAGCCTGAATCATAATCATGCTGGGAAAAAATATTCTGTGATGTTGGAGCTCTGGAAAGTGTCATTCCTTAGCAGTGTATGACTGCAGCACTAGTCGCATAAATTCAACACCACCAGCCACTTAAATTCAACAGCAACTGTTAATGACTTAGCACCTACTGGCAGTTTGTCCCCCCTAGCCAGCAAGCAGGGCTGCAAAGGTCTACAAGGCCCCATCATGCTGATTAGTGGTGATTAACAGTGATTAGCCTGTTTGATCCAGGATTTGTACACAGCCCAGGCCGTGCTGGAAATCAATCTGCATATCTGGGATTTAGATCTGAGCTGCTGGGGCGGATGTCCCTGCTTTGCTGGTTGTCAGAAGCAGGCAGCATGCCAACAAGAGAGCTCCAACATGCATGCAAACCCTTTAATTCCTGCTACTAGAGCCCGCAGCATCCTCAGTGAGCCTTGCCAGCACTGATATCCCAACACGTGCACAAGTACATCTCAACATGGCAGTGTAAGACAGCAAAGCAAGTACTGTTAAGGGCATTTTCAGAGCCTGCTCTCTAAAGAGCACAGTGTGTAAAGCCACAGGGATAAGTCCTTGCACCACGAACCAGTCTGTCGCACTCAATACACTAAAGAGCAGCGTTCACACGTCTCAACTACAAGCAATTCCCTTGGACAGGCAGGTTAACCTCTTCATCTCTCCAGATATGCTCTGGAGTCAGATCACCTGCCACTTTCCTTCCATGGAGATGAGCCTTGTAAATTCACTGCACAAAATTTAGTGCCTCAAATACTAACTTGCAAAAAACAACTCTCACTAATCTTTCCTCTAAACACAATTTTGAATAAACTTCTGCACAAGTGGTAAAGCGACTCTGACTAAGACACTGAGTCCATCATAGCTGAGAGACTCAAGATGTCTTGTGAAGGACAAGGCTGACATTTTCCTTACTGTCTTCAGAAGTCAAGAAAACAAAAATCCAAATAAACCAGATTAGTTCATCAAAAAATCAATAGTAGTTTTAATTTTATTAAACTGTCTTCAAAGACTGTCACCGCTACCCCCACCACTACAAGGCTAATAACTCACTCCACATCGCACCATCTTTGTATGAAGTTACAGCTGCTGCTCAAACTGTCAACTCAGATGCCCAGGTCTGGACATTTCAGTCCCAGTTTATAAACCAAGACAACACTGATAAAACAGCATAAAGTCTCCAGTACTCGTGAGCTGCTTTGTGATAAAGTCCTCGTCTGCCTCCCTCCTCTCTTGTCATTGAAATAATTTGGCTGCATTAGTACTGTAATTAACAAAGTCAAGTTCCCCTGTGCAAATAATCTGGATAAGCACTTTCTGTCTCTACACAGGAGTCGTTGTGAATGCCTCTGGTTACTGGGTACAGGACAAGCTACAGAAAGTGTAAATTAAATATGATTGTACCTCATTCAAATGCCCTAAAATGGATTTCAGGAGGTGTTTTATGAGCTACAACAAAGAGAGTATTAGAGTACCCCTCCCTCTCCCTTTTACCTCTGCTGTCTCAAGGACTGAAGCACCCTGTCCAAATGAAAAGCAGTTAAAGTAGGAGTGGATTTTCACGATAACAGCAAACAGCCACATTAAATAGCTCTCAACAACAATGTTAAAGAAAATGAAGAGACCTTACACATGTGGTGCAGCTACAGCAGACACCAGATGGACAAGTACAATATGAGGAGATGGAAGCTGTGAAATACTGAAAGAACTTCAATTAAAAGAATAAATCAACGGGTGGTTATAAAGTAGAATCTTTTGTCACGTTGGTTGGACGTCACAGATGCCATTCAGGATCTGGAAGGGTCAACATAACCAGCAAGAACAAAGCTCAGCCATCCCAAGCAGCCAACATCCACCCTTCACGAGACATATTGCACGAGTCTCTCCTTCATGGTGAAGGTAAACTTTAGTCTGAACACTCCTAAGCCATTGAAGTCTACCCATTCAGTGTTTGCTTGCATTTGATTCAACAGGGACAAACAGCAGAAGACTGTGCAGGGAGCAGTCTGCAACGCAGACAAAATAAAAATAAAAACAAAACAAATCCTTGCTAATTAGTAAACAGAACAGTGAGCACACAGGGGAACTGAGTTGTTCAGCCTAATTTAAGAGTACATTCTTCATCAAAAAGTACTGCATGGACCAGATGAGATGAGTAATTCTACTCCTTACATAAATTTCTGCGTTGCATTACTTCTGAACATCCTTATCGTACTATGTAGCAAAACCACCTGAGGTTTAACAAGTTCCTGAAGGTCTTGAAGATCAGTAGCTCAAGCTTTACTGACCCTCATATATTACTGGAGGCCCACAGCCTGACTCCTAAACCCAGAGCGCAGTGGGCCTGGCCATAGCACGCTTTGCAAAGAAACTCCTCAACAGACCTCATTCTAGAAAAAGTAGTAAAACATTGGTTCAGGGTCTATATTCCTGCTTCAGCTTAGCAAGAGGATTGGTAAGAGACAGCAGGGAGCTGTTCATCTCAAACACATGAATGAAATAAACGCATGCATGCCGATGGAGTTAATATATGCCTATATATAAAGGATTTACATTCACAAGGAAGCAGACTGAGTGCATGGAAAAACAGGCAGCAATACACCACCACAAGCCAGGTAAAGGAGAATGTCACCATAAAGAAAATAAAGGTATGCACAGATCAATGAAAGATCAATGAAAGCCCCCATTGCTCTGTTCTAGGCTGAGCCTTTTCACACACATGGGAATTGCCTTTAAACTACCATGACTCTACAGTACTTAGTAAGGACATCAGATTTTTTTTCTCCCTCTAGCAATGTCATGATTTGTCATAACAGTGGTGCCACTTACCCATGCATGAATTTCCCACAGTATCACCATCCATTCCATGTGTCCCATGATCTCACATCCCTTCTATAGCAACCACAACCAGCAACGTACATCCTGGTAAGCCTGCATTAAAAGTGGAAGACACAAAGTGCCAAGGAGCATATCTGCATAAATGCATGATTGCTCTCCAAGAACCAGGAGCATTCACTCATTCTCTTTTTGCTGCAGTTAAGAAGAATAAAGTGACTCTCTGGATTGTCTTAATAAAAAAGGAAAATAAATTAAAGAGCACATGCCATTTTAACTAGCCCATCATTCATATCACTCGGTGTAGGAGACATGATCAGCCAACTAGAAATAATCCAGCTGGTGGGAACCAAGTAGAAAAATGCTCATCCTCATTTCTTCCTCTGCCTGCTACATAATAAGCCTATGTTTCTGAAGAGTTTTACTTAAATCCTATTAAAGCTACAACGGCTCACTTTGATTTGTAACTGAATCAAAGATGACCCTTGTCAACAGGGTGGCAGCACAGGACTGAGAATGGCTAAAATCACTCAGACAAAGGTTTTAAAACTCTTCCACCCCTCGTGCATATGAGAGTCTGCTCCCCATCACATTTTACCAAATTCACAACCATACACAGCCTGACACTTCTGGTCTGATTACCAAAGTTGCTGGTCTTCACAGACACCCTACACATTCTTTTCTGATGCACTCAGACTGGTCACTAATTCTTACATCATACTCCAAATTCCTCAAGTTCAAGATACGAAAACATCCCAGAGTTACAGCAGAAACAGAACCCTGAAGGGGCAGAGCACTCACTCTCTCCTGTTTACCTTCTTAAATCCTTGTTTCCCTCCCACAGTGCTTTGCAAGTACCTACCTCAGGTGGAGGTACTTTCTCTTGGAGAAAATGCAATTACTGACTTCCTTAGCTTCCTGCTGGTTCTTGTTTGTGAACAACAGCCAGTCTTTCCCCTCTAGTTACCAATTAGCACCTCCAATCAGAAGGAGGCAAAAACACTTAACCAGATGTATTGTGACTTTGGTCAGGGCTTTAATGCAGTTTCCTACGTTATAAAGGGTCATAGAAAGTGAATATACTATTGTGTCCAGAGTGAAAGCTAACTGCTATTCATGGCAATTCTGGGGACACAAACAGCACGACTACACTAGAAAACAACATTTCTTGAAATAACATTTTCCATCCATTTTTTACTTTTGCCTCTTTTTTGGTCAAAACAGAAAATACAATGACATTTTGAAGCACCATGCTGTTTTCAATACTTGTTTATATCTAAAAAAAAATCTCTATACAATTGAAATACTCAATTTAATTTTGTTGTAATAAAATATCCTAAAAAAAATAATTTGTGCATTGTAATCCATAATTAGTTTCTCCCACTTTTATTTCAGTTAAAAATGCTTTAAATAAAACCATTTTATTCAACATCAAGGCCAATCCTTTCTTCTATGAGATTTTAAAAATGTGTAAAATAAAAGAGAATGAAGAAATGAGCCCCATGAATTTCATTGAAATCAATAATTCCTGCCATAAATCATTTGGAACCAATACATTTAACGTATTCCTAGTAAATGGTAGAATTCAAAGCATTCTTAATCGCAAAAATAAAAGATTGCATAGTACTATTTTCTGTTTCAAAAATAATATTTTAGAGGGGAGAGAATAAAACTTCAGCAAAACAGCTTCTGATTCTTTTGGCATCTGCCTTTAAAACACAGCATGTTTAAGATTCCCTCCCCAGCTACCCAGCCTGAAAATGTATCTAACAACCACTGCACAGCATTTCCAGAGCTCAACAAAAAATAACAGTTTTAATAGCTCATAGCTTGCATTTCTTGATGTATTTCCTCCCAAAGTACTTTGTAAATAGAGGACATCTGTGACATTTTATAGTTTAAGAAGCAGATTCAGATACGTAACATCTAGTAAGATAACAATGAGCACAGAACAGATGCAGTTCAGCATCGTTGTTCCTCCTCTCTTCTTTTACCATGAGGAAGCATTCTCTTTTTTGTTAGAAGTCTTTGTTAGAAGCGTCAGCAATATTGGCCATCTCTTTGTTAAGGCAGGTGATGAGCGCAGCTGCCTCCTCCAGCTGCTCCTGTCCAGGACAGCTCCTGTCCAGCTGCTGGGGCCCAGCTCCATTCCAGGGGACCCAGGCCTCTGCCCAGGCTGGAGGACATGGCTGCCACCTTCCCCTTTGCAGGTCCAGCCAGTACCAAAGCTGAGCACACATCCCAGAGACACACACACACAGACAGGATATCGACATGAATGGCTGCACAGGCTGCCCGAGTCAAGGGCTGCCTCCAACAGCATTTATATACAGGACTCACATTAAACCAAGACACAAGCAGCTGAGTGAGACCTGAGGCCCCACTGGCTTGGAGTGCAGCACCCCAGAAGCGGACACTGAGACACCCCACTTGCTCCAGCAGCTGACACCACAGCATGCAGCCTACCCCCTGGCCTGACTGCAGGAGCTGGCACCCAGGTCACTCACAGCAGTCAACCAGTAGCTGTCACTCCAGGCTCAAAGTCTGTGGAGCCCACCCTAGGTCTAGAGAGGACCCTCCAGCTACTAAGATCCTCTCCCACTCTAGTAGCCAGAACCACAGCCCCGGGGCATATATACCCCCAGCCTGACTCCAGTAGCTGGAACTAAATTGCACCCATAGTGACCCACACTGGGGCACTGGCAATCTGGGTGCAAAGTCTGTAGGACCATTCTCAGACCCTGAGAACTACAGCCTTCTCCAGCTGCTGACGCTAGGACCCCACCACTCCAGTAGCTGGCATCAAAGTCAACCAGCCTACACCTCTGGCCTGACTCCAGCAACCGGCACCCAGAACACCCATCCACATCCCAGTCTCTCCAGTAGCTGACACACTGTCCTCCAACACACGTACACAGGAGGGAGTGCGCAAAAAGAAAGAGTTAAGAGAAGATTTAAGGAGGACAAGAGAATGCTTCCTTGTGGTAAAAGAGAGGAGGAACAAAGATTTAATACAAGACAGGACAGACTTTACTTTTTTTTTTTTAGCACCCAGTCTGTCTTCAAAGAAAAAAAGTAGAAGTGGTATTTTGCAAGAAGCTTTAATAAGGAATATATTAACCAGAAGATGTTTGCTGCAACAGGTTTCTGGAGAGGTGGTTGATGACCCATGCCTGTCAGTGTTCAAGAGGCATTTCAATAACGTCACAGTAATATGCTTTAAGTTTGGTTAAGCCCTAAAGTGATCAGACAGTTTTACTGGATAATCTTCATATGTCCCTTCCCACTGAAAAAAAAGGGAGAAATCTGCGGAGTTTTGTCTAATACCTCTACAGACTGAAGGAGTGGAAACAGTGAGCACAATGTAATGCTAACAAACATTTCTCAGGGTGAAGAAAAAGAAAATGGAACATCAGCCCTGTTCTGCATCTTCTCACTCCTTTAGACAGCAAAAAGTCTCTGAGCAGTTGCAGAGCTCTTCTGTTTAAATCAGACTTGGATGTGGCCTCACTATTTTAGCTTTTGGGGCTTTGCTGAAGATGTTAAGCTCTTCAGATCAAACCAGTTGCCTGACAGTGATAAAGCTCCCCAATGAATCATTTGCACATCATTTGGCTAAGTACTTAATGTAAAAAAGAATTCCTAAAAATGTGAAATGTTTCAGAGCTAAGGGCAAGATCACTTTAAAGAAATTCACAAAAATTTTGACTGTTATTTCTCAAAGTAATTTGGAATCTAACAGTAGACGTCCATGCCTTCTCTCAGCAAGCCACAAGGAGAATACCAGATCCTCTGCATTCTGAGCAGTCAATAAAAAGTTCCCTCTTTCTCCCACTACCCTACCATATGCATTTGCCTTGTCACAAGTTGATAACCAGATGTAACAACAACAAGGACCATTTTGATGACTGTGCTTGTCTGCAAAGAAACACAGAAACCTCTGTTCCTGAAATGAATGCTTTTTTGACTTGTAGTTTTGCTCCCCCAACTCTATGCAACTCTTCATTAATTGATAAAAAAAAAAAAAAGTTAAGATTATTCTAGGAATTAATGTTTTGTGGTTTTGGGTTTTTTTTTTCCCTATAAATGTGTTTTTGCAGGATCTGTTAAACCAGCGTGGGAAATGATGAACGCTTCAGAATAACATTATGTCAACTTCACATATGACAGCAGAGATTACTACAGAAAAAATAGAATAAAACAAACATACACAGTATGTCCATGAAAACGCAACTGCCAGAAATGTAGTACAAACTTGTGGTCTACGTGTACATCCACATTTGCTGCAGAAGACTGATGAATCCTCACTTCTTACAAATGGCTACTATTGAAATCAACATTTCATTGTGACAAAACAGTTTGCAAAATGTATGGTTTGAATGAAATCAGGCAGGCTAGCTGATCCTATTTGGTCTGCAAAGGAAAGAACAAGTCAAGCCAGAAGCCTATATAGCTGCATTGCTGACTGTTGCTGATACATGGCATGTCTTCGTTAACTTCCTGCAAACCTACTTTTGTAAATCTGGAGAAAAAAAATTCTTTTAAACACTATATATATATTCCGTGAACGACTAAAGTGGTCCACTAAAGTGGTCCTTGCACGACATTAGTGCCAACTATCCAATCAACTACCTGATGTTAACAGAAAAAGCAACTAAATGAATCAGGCTGATGTGTTGCCCTGTCTCTGTACTGATCTCTGAGTGACAGTCACACACTACTGAATAAAAATAAAAATCTTAAAAAAAAAAACGCACTCATACATCAGTCAAATATTGCAACACAAACTGGAATAAGTCATAAAATTGAAAGCTAACATCAATCATGTGGACTTTCATTCTGGCCACTGCAAATACACGAGGAAAATAAAGAAAAAAATACAATAATATGAATTTTTTCCTGACTTTTTGAATTGTTTTTAATCCCAATCATTATTTATAGAGAGGTTTATGTATTTCCAATATGTGCTGGTTGATCATTTGTTTCCCAATGATAATAATAATATAAAATTAATAGCATTATATAAATACAAATATAAATATATGCATCTCTGCAACCAAAACCTCAATTTAAAGATGTTTTGTTGTCTGTGAAACAATTTTAGAACTTAGCTGCTTACCACAATTCTTCTGCCTAGTTCTAGTCATTCTTTATGCATAACAGTGATTGAACAACATGTAAAGAAATTGTAAAATGAGAAAGATTAAGACATTACGCTCACTCTTTGCAGGAAAACTCCAGAAGAATCTTTGAAAAGATTCAAGCAGATTTTTGCCTGAGGATCTGTCAGACAGTTCTGAAAATGATTTGTCAAGTCTTACCTCAAAGTTGGCCTAAGGACATAAGTTTCCCAGAACTCATACATCAAACCAACATCCAAGTCAGATTATTTAGTAAGTTGTGAATAAAAGAGAACAAATGTTCATGCAAAGAGACTGCTCTTTAACCTGGGAAATGGCCAAATTCATCACAGGTGATTACTATAGCTAATAACCTGCTAATCATACCAATTTGTAAACTGTGGGAAATCAGCAAGGAATATACAAGAAGGAAGCATGAAAATGCAGACAGACGAACATTTGTTCAGATCACTGTGGTACAACTATGCAACAGAGAAGATAACAGAGGGCAACAGTGCTAGGAGGGGTAAATGACAAAAGCAATAAGCATGAGGCTTTCCAGAAACATGAACGAATTTGTCATGGAAAAAGGCTGGGGAGATTACTAATAGAAGGGTGAAAAAAGGGACTTACAGAAAGTGCTGGTATTTGCAGCAGGCTGAACATAAGGGGGGGGAAAGGAATTAGTCCCTTAAAAAGGGAGCAGTAGGGATTAAGTTAGCAGTGAGTTTGATAGATGTATCAGTGAGGCTATGATAAAACATGAATTGAAAGTCAGTAACAAACAGATTTTGGCATCCCTGCTGGTTAAATAATGTTCAGATGTAAGAGTAACTCACTGCAGTCAAAGACACTACACACACAATATGGCCAACATGAAGGGACTTTGTCCTTACAGTCTGTGTGCAGCCTGAACTCCTTCACTGTAACATCACAACAAAGCAGCCACAGTGAGGTAAATGCAAAGAGAACTAAGACCTCTTCTCCTCGGTTCTGTTTGCATCCTACGTTTCCCACCTCTGAGAAGGAAGCACAGGTAATTTGCTCAGCTTGAACTGGCCCTGGACAACAAAAATATTGCATCACTGGCAGCTGATTGGGTTCTCCATCTGGCTCTTCAGTCTGGAAAAATAGGGTGCAAAGGACGTTTTTTGAGTCAAATTGTATGTAGCTATTTACTCAGTCTTTGGAGGTTCCTGGTTCATTTCCAGATTAGGAGAAAGGCCAAATTAAAGTGTAATTGTGAGCTGCGTACATGTAAGGCAAATGTTTTTTAATTGAAAGTTGAAAAAGATGTATTTCTAGTGTGAAGGTGGATCTACTGGCACCACAAAAAAACTGCTTTTGTCCCTCAGTAACTGCACTGCATCTTGGCACCTTTTCACTCTAAATCCATATCAGCATTTCCTCTGGATTCCCACCCATGGGGCCTTACCCACAGCTGTCAGCAGTGAACTCCCTAAGGTACATGAAGTTCCCCGTATCAGTGTCCATCTCTGTTCTTACACACAGTGCAACCATGCCAGGGTAAATCGTGGACCTTAAGGGATAAGCTCTGATGTGCTAATGCTGTAGCACGTATGTGAGTGAGATCAGACTCACATTCCATGCAAAATTCCTGCTAAATAGTCACGCTGGCAAAAACATGCTCAGAGTACGTGTACTTTCACTTGTGCAGTAAATATCTTTTAAATGTTTTTGCATTCTGATTTCATCAATTCTTTACCCTCACAGCTTTTGTCAGCCATAACAAAAACTTTTCTCTCCCTACCCGTCAGGAAAATGTATTTTCATCCTTCTTGGGGCAAAATATTATTTTCCTTTAAGATCATCAGCAACATTAAAAAAAAAAGTCAGTCCTACAAATCATCCTGGACGTACAGGCTCATCTCAGAGACTCACTGCACTGAAATCATTGAAGGTCACCACAGGATTAATATGGATGGATTAAAAAAGGTAATAGCGATGTGAAAATGGATGGAGATATGTAGAGCTGGGCAGGGAGGGGGGGAAAGGATGAAGCTTTTAATTATTTTTCAGTTTGAGGAAAAAGGAAGCCCTGACCATGATGTATAATAATGTTATTTTTAGAAAGCAGAGACAATTGGTTTGTTTTAGCTTAAATTGCTCCTGTGGGTTAACCCCAGTAGGCAGCTCAGCACCACACAGACACTTTCTCATTCCTCCCAGGTGGGATGGGGGCAAGAATCAGAAGGGTACAAGTGAGAAAAGTCGTGGGCTGAAATAAAGACAGTTTAAGAAGTAAAGCAAAAGCTGTGAGTGTGAACAAAGTGCAAGAAGGAAATAATGCCCTGCTTCTAATAGGCAGGCAGATGTTGAGCCATTTCCAGGAAGGCAGGGCTCCATCACACATAACAGTTACTTGTTCAGAATTAGTGTGTGTCTTCCCATCCTCCTCTTCCTTCTTTTTTCCCTTCAGCTTTTATTGCCAAACACGACATCATATGGTACGTGATATCCTCCTGGTCACTTGGGACCAGCTGTCCTGGCTGTGTCCTGTCCCAGCTTCTTTTGCACCTCACTCAGTGTCACCTCACCTCTCTCAGAGTAAGAAACAGAAAAGATCTTGACTGTGTAAGCACTACATAGCAGCAATTAAACCATTGGTGTGTTATTAACACAATTCAATTTCCACACAAATCCAAAACACAACATCATATAAAAAACTATGAATTAACACTATCCCAACTCAAACCAGCAGCATCCTGCATACAAAATGAATTTATGAGTTGGTGCAGAATACAGATCTTTCAGCCTGATTAAGGAAGTGATGTGCATGTAATTGCTTTCAGCACAAGTGTTTGGGGGTGGGATGTAGCACCAGCCAATCCTCATCCCCTCTTCAAGATTAGGCAGTTTTCCATGCATGTGGAAAGTCTCACAACATCACCTTTCTGAAAGGGCTGAGAAAACAGCTAATGCCTGGTGGCCTTGCAGGGGAGAAGGCCACTGAGCTTTTAGATCCAAATTCAGACAAAACCAGTCTCCTATAGTTGACCCCATATTCCTAGAGCCAGTTGCTGGATCCAAAACTTTTCTGGCAAAATAAATTAATCGGACTAAGTTTTAACGAGCTTATTGCCATTTAACCAGTGTAGTGGACCAGTGAGCACTAGAGCTTGTGTGATGTCACCTCAAAATTACACACGATGCTCCTCATTCAGAGAGGGATTAATGTGCAATGAAGTGAACAGCTGACTGGGTTTTTATCCATTTCTGCCTGTTTTGTCATCTTAATATTAGAAAGTAACTGTAAGATTTTGAATTAATCACATTTTGCTAAAAAGGTATGACACATCATTGACTTCTAAAATAAAACTAAGACTCCTTTAATCTAAGTGCTTCTTTTTAAGTACCCCATTATCTAGGAAAATAGCTATTCTTCAAATCTCTAATTTGCAAAGGACATTCTAATTCCTACAACTCTTAGGATTATCCACTTTTCTTACGCTAATCATAGAGCAGGCTTGCAGTATAACTGCTACTGTGCCAAGATGCACCAGTCCAGATGGGGATGCTGATGAAGAATAGAGAATGAAGTTCTGCTGCACCACGGACAAAAGGCAGGTGAGGTACATTGGGATCATCAGCTGTGCTCCCATAACAACAGTAGCCAAATGGGAACAGTCAATGTCAGCACAAGACATCTGCATCTTACTACCCATGTGACAGGGGGGCTGGAACCTGATGATCCTTGGGGTCCCTTCCAACCCAGGCCATTCTATGATTCTATGATAAATTCTATGATAAATTTCACTTCCATGGTTGCTGATGTCAAAGGGGCAGCTAGAACACAAAGGAAAAGCAGCCTGTTTGGGCAGACAGGAAAGGCACACCAGGGCATCAGTGACCGGAAAAGAATGAAGAAAATATTTTTTTGTGTGGAAGACAAGCACCATGATAAGAAGGTTTGGTCTGTTACCAGCATGCCTACTGCTGAGACTTGTACCTGTTTGCCAAAATATAGATGTCTTGCATTAGGATATCTTGGACAACTTCTCAGTCTCAGACCTTCAAGGTCTATGACAAGGTCATCTGAAAAAAAAATTCCTCTGCTGTAACTGAGAACACTATTGCATTTTTCACTCCCCTGCTCCAGGTCTCTTAGGAGGGAAAACATTAGATTTGCTGCTGGACTCGTCTGAGTGTAGACATACAAGGTGTGCATTCATATCATAGGTTGTCATCCTATTGGCATCCCATTGGTCTTTAGCTGATATACTGTGGAGTTCAGCACATAACTTGAGCAACCTGTATTACTCTTATTTTAGAGTTCCTTTTTTCCCCCCCAATGCCATTTAGTTTCAAAGTTTAGCTTTGCTTTGGTTTGTTAATAACTCCTTTCCTTGATAGAGAGACACTGATCTTTATTTGCGTGACTTCTTGGTTGGATTATTGACATTTTCCTTTTCTTCTATGGTCTTAATTAAGTAACCAAGCTGCATTCAAGCTGTTATTCATTCCAAATTTGCCTTTTGCCACGTTTCTTCCATTTTACATGCATTGTGCTGAATTCTATTAGACACTCCACTGATTTTAAAATCCTTACTTTAACATTTAAAAGTTTATGTTCTCTTGCTTGTTGGGCTTCAACAGAATGTAAGATCATTGATTCCTCTCTCTTTTTTTTTTNAATCATTTTTTTCCCCCCTTTTTTTTTTTTTTTTTTTTTAAAAAAAAAAAAAGAAAAAAACAAAAACTTTTTCTATCTTTATTTCAATCCAGAGTCTCCTACTGCCTGGCCAAAATTTCCTTTGGTTTTTATACCTAACTTACAGAAATCATCCTCAAAAGCTGCTGAGGAAACGGAGTCCAGATTAAGTGTAAAATGAATTTCCTTTTCAAATACAGATTCTGATACATCAAGCTTGTAGGAATGGAAGCTGTCTAACACTACAATCAATAGAGGCAGCTGAGTTCTTTACTGAAATAACTCCAGCACTCCGCAGTGTAAAGTTTAGTGCTATTTAACTAGACCTCAATATTAATAAATCCTCAATTCATTTTTATTTATTAAGTTACAATTGACAGACAGGTTCTTTTAAAGCATTTCTACAAAGCAGATTTCATGCCTGTATAAACATAGGAAATCCTGTACTTCGTGTCCCACAATGCAACCAGTTCCTCTGATGCCTCATGCATCAAATATACAAAACAGGGAGGATACCCTTTCTCTGAAGACCTCTTCAAGGCAGCACACTCCTCAGTTACAGCCCTGTAGGTTATTGTTTGGCTTGGCTGGATGGCCAGGTTGGATGGGGCCCTGGGCAACCTGATCTAGTGTTACACCTAGTGGTTGGCAACCCTGCCTGTGGCAAGGGGGTTGGAACTTGATGACCCTTGACGTCCCTTCCAACCCAAGTTTTCTATGATTCTGTAATTTCTCCTCCAGCCTTATCTATGTGACATGACCTGCCACTCTTCAACTTCTTTTTCCCCTCTCGTTACCTAAGAGCAATGCCTGGTGTCTCACACACCGAGAGAAAAGTTTAGACTTTATTCTGAATGCATTCAGCACGTAGCCTGTGCTGGCTGGGATAGCACCCCAGGTCTTCAGGGATAAAAACGTGTTGGAGATGTGTCCAAAGAAGATTAAAACCAGGAAAGTGATCAGAACACACAATTATGTTTCTTTTGCTTCCTAGTGCTAATGATCAGTGTGACATTTAAGTTATTAGGAAAGGAAAAATCCATTGATTCCAAGATAAACACCAAGACACACACAAATTGGTAATAAATAGAAAAAATAACACAATTTTCATACAGAAATAAATACCCCAAATGTAGAAGGAAACGCTTAGAAAAATACCAGTTCTTTCAAGAATCAGTGCACAAAGTTAGCAACAGGAGAGGGAAATAGTAACAAAGATATTGAGAGGTGGCTTCCATCTTATCAATACATACTATGGACATTTGCTTAAAATAGATATCAGATGTGCATGACAGGAGACAAGTATTAGAAAGACCATGAAAAGTATCTGAAAACACTTATTCTGAAGTGCATAGAGGATGTGTGTGCGTAAGAGGAAGGAGAGGAACAAAAACACATGAGAAAAATTTTTGTAAACTCTCAGGTCCAAGTCAGAAGAGATTTCAACAAGAATAAAAACCATCCAATTATGAGCACTGTGGAAAGAAGAAGGTCAAGAGATGCTACTTTTCCAAAAGGTAAATGAATCACATGATGCTGCCAACAGTGCCATGAGAAGGGAAGAATAATCCCATAATAATTAAGGAAATTATTTAGACAAAATAAGAACTGTACTAGAATTATGACTTGGGATCCTCAGCCAGCTCATGGGTACTTTGCAGCATCGAGCAGGTAAGCAAATAATCCTTAAGAGCTGCATTAAAAGGTAAAATACCAGGTGAAAGCATTCAGAGTAGCAGAGAGAGTTGTCTGATTTGGCACAAAGCACAGATGTGAATAACCCAATCTCAAACAGTCCTCACATGCCACCACTTCTCTATCACAGCTCAACACCTAATAAAGTTTGTTTAGGAAGGGATAGGAGGGAAGAAAGGGTTTTTTNCATAGGATAGCATGATGTCTACATTGAGGTTTATATACTAATTCTGACTACAAGCAGGCTACAATGGCAACCGAATATAAAACATTTTTTTCATACATTTTAGAAGCAGAGAGGGAAGGGATACCTTCAAACTGACACACGGACCAGCAAAGCTCAGGTTGTTGGCAGAGCTATGAAGTTGAACATAATGAACGCAGAGACAAGATGCAGAAAAGTTTTCTAAATGCTGGCATCTCACTTGTTAGCTATACATTGCTTAAGTCCTAAATGGAATCTTTTGCGAGAGGTAATGGTTAGAACTGACGGTTTCAGAAGGTTTACTTTTATTTAGCTAAGTGAAATTTCAGATGAAAAAAAAAATGAACCTTAAAAAAACCTTGCCACTAACAATAGAATCCTAAATGAAAAAGCTTGGTTACCTAAATGAAAAAGCTTGGTTACTAAGAAGCAAGTTGCTTTCAATCTACAAGGACTGGAGTGAAAACTCAAAAAAAAAAATGAAGGACAAAATCAAAAAGTACATGAATCTCCCAGGAAAAGAAACATTTTTCATTCAACTCTTGAAAGCATCCCAATATTAAAGAACTATGAAATTAACGTATTGATGCATGTCACGCCAATAACTCAAAAATACTGTGAAGGCCCTTGTTCGTACAGTTTATCTTTTGAAGAAGAGAAAACACAACTGGAAAATTTATTTCAAGTGCTACTATGAACAGTTTCCAATCGTTTGAGTGGACTAGCAGCACCCAACTCTGATGAGCTGGGTGTTTTTTTCTGCCAGGCTCCCTTCTGTTCTTTCCATGTTAAATAGACAGCATTGTAGTCCACTAAATAAAGTCATATTCCAGAAAGACAGATAGATTCTTGCATAGATTGCTCCAAAATTGACCTTCAAGTGACCCTGAAGATCATTGGCATTAATAAGTATGCTCTGAGTTCTCACCAGATGTCCTAGTTTCTAACAGAAGTTACGCTTCTCGTAGTGTCTAGTATGAATTTATCTTGTACCTCCGAGATACTGATAACATCCTGGCAGTGTTGAGCAGAGCCAAGGACATAACTCACTTCCGCATTCCTCTGCCAGTGGAATAGTTAAGGGGGGCATAAGGAGCTGGGAACTGGGAGGGGACAGGACCAGGGCAGCTGACCCAAATTGACCAAGGAGCTATTCCATCCCATAGAACATCATGTGATTGGTTGGTGGCGTTTCCGGGTTCCGTTCGTTACGGAAGGGGCTAGCCGGGAGGAAGGGTCACCAGTGGCTGTGAGCCCTTGCTCTGCGTATCCTCTTTGTGTGTATATATATATATATATATATGTACTGTTATTTCTTTTGTTCTCTTTACTATTTTAGTAAATAGCATTTATCTCAACCCACGCATTTTACTGCATATCTCTCTACTTCTCTCCCCCGTCCCATTTGGGGAGGGGGGAGGGTGAGTGAATAACTGTGTGGAACTCAGCTATCTGCTGAGTCAAACCATAACACCAGAGCTTCCTGACAACCCACAACATCCTGCAATTGTAAGCTAAAAGCAACCTTCAGAGCATTAATCCACGAGGCCTGGACACCAAGGAGGGGAAACGGAGCGGAAGAGGTCACTGCTCCCCTCAGCCAGTGCCCTGCTTGACAGGCAGCCAGGGAATCCTGCAGGATGTGCTCCTGCACAAACACCTACCTCTTCATCAGCATCCAACAGCCACTGCTTTCTTAATAAAACACGGAAGGTGATTCCCTTTCTGATTGCTTTCCAAGGGTTAAGGCCTTTGGTAGGGAATATGAGACCTGCATTAAGAATTGCTGAGCCTTCAAATCCCAGGCCCAGGAGAAGGCTGAGGGCACTGTAAGGAAGCAAAGGTGAGCGCAGTGTTAGTCCTGGAAAGGACTAAGCAGATGGACTGAATTTGCTGCTAGAACCATCATATTGCAGACCTGTAGGCTCCAGACCAGCTCAGGAAGGTTCAGAGCACAGGAAGCACATGGACAGCAGCCCATGTGCCTGCCCCAACTGCAGATGCACAGCCATGCTCAATCCCCGACTCTGCCTTGTGTCCAGGCAGCACTGCTTTGCCCATACATGTTATGAGAACCTCAAAAACTCGTTTGAAGTATTTCCATCCCCTTTTTTCTGCAAGGGAAAACAGCTGATCGCTTCTCAGCTACACTACTTACCGCCTTCAGGTACCGTCTTCAGAGACATTTAGATTAGAAGCTTACACTGCTGTAGCTAAGGCACAGAGATCCACTCCCTTCGTTAGCTTGCCACAAAGACAGTGCCCTCCTGTGCTCAAGCAGAAGTGGTACAAAAAGTGGAGCAAAGTCTCAGATAACTGCAAGAAGCCACTCACCACCACCCAGCTCCCACAGCAGAGCTCCACACTGATTCATCTGCAGAGTGGAAATGACGCTGACTTTAGAAAGTACACTGCAATTTCCTTATACAAACCCCCACAAAGTCATTCTTCTCAACCTGCCCCGGACCTACTGCAGATTAATTTAAGATTGCTGCTCAATAAAACATGTGAACACACCACTAAATCAGAGCACCAAGACAGCCTCTTGCAGGCAGTGAGGTGGCTGAGGAGCTTCTGAGCTCGGCCAGTTAATGCCTGAGACTGCTCCACAACTGTTAGCAGCTGTTGGCAAGTGGGTGGCTGAGCACCATCTCATGAAGATTTCTTTTAAAGTACTTTGTAGGGAAAGCATTGTGTCAATTAAGTGTCTGATTATTAACTCTCTTTTGACTCTGATAGTGAGATTATGGGATGGACACATTTCTCCCTCAAAAATACAGAACTCTGTAAGTGGGTAATAGGCTCAGCGATGGCCTTGGTACCCACATTTGCATTCAGTAAAACTCACGCTCTTGGCTACACAAAGTTTCAGAAGCCATAAGATAGATTTATTAGGGACATAATCTTTATTATCTAATTACAACACCCAATAATTGTACATCTTCAATAGTCAGGAACAATTGGATTTTTTTTTGTTTTCTTTCCTGATATTTCCAGCATTGCTGAAACCTATGGCATGCATTCAAAAGCTTATTTATTTATGCATATGGCTTGCATATCTGAAGGCTAGATGCATAAATTTTTAAGAGCTGACATACTCTTCAGGGAAGAAAAGTTCCCCCTCTGAATTATTCTATTCACTCTGCAGCTATCCACTGCTACCCCTTGTTTATCAGCTCATTACTGTGACTGAAAATGAGTTTGTCAGGAGAGATATAATTTAAAGAATGAAAACACGAACACTGAGGGCATCTTGATAACTCAGCAAACAATTTTTTTTTTTTTTTTTTAACTGAGAGACCAACCTTTTTCTCCAACCCTCTTTCAAAAAGGAACATTTTTCAAAGCTTTTGTGAAAAAAGTCAGAATAATTTTTGCATGAACGCTCGGAAGCTGTTTAACCTTGCTATACATGGGCTTCCAAATAAAGGGATCATCAGAATAACTTGTTCTGAAGAGGTTAAATGTTTTCCAATATTAACTTACTACAACCCTGAAGAATGAGTCAAATAATTTATTTAGAGGGATTTCTAATTCTCATCAAAAAATTCCAAGAAATCAAAACCTTGGCAAACCTCAATTTCTCTCAGTGCGTATATGGGCAGTGGGAAAGGAGGAATAAGATAGCAGACCATGTTCTGTTTGAGTTTTTCTGTCCAAACTCACCTTAAGAGTTTTTAGCATTTTGGCTAAGGTCCCTTTTGAGTTCCTCAGTAGCATCATATTGTAGATCCTCTTCTTGTAACAAAGCATTCCTAGCAAATGATCCATGGAGAGGTGGCAGCAGGTCTCGTCAGCCTGGTGCAGCCCTGACCCTCGCTTTAAGAAAGTGATTATTCTCCAAAGTGGATGCAAGGAGCTGGTGAGGTGTGCGAGCAGATGGGGGCAGGGCCATCATCTTATCATGGAACTTTTACCTAAGGCAGCAAAATAAAATCTCTCCTCAGCTAAGAGCCTGCAGCCTGAATCAAATTATGCAGGGTGATCCGAAAGTAATGCCTCCTGTTTATTTCCGTGGAAACTACAACAGATACAGTGAGCACAGTAACATTATTTGATAGAGCAAATTCTCAGCTGTTTTTCAATGTAGTCACCACCATTAGTTATGCATTTCCACCAGCAATGAAGAAGAGCCTGCACATTGCCCTCATAAAAATCTGCACATGCAGAGGTGACCCGCTATTTCAAAGCTGCTATGATGGGGTTATTGCTATGTCGTCCATGCAATCCAACTTTCACTGTGTTAGCATACACTGTTTAGTCCCCATTAACACTCAGCAGGCACCAACGAATGCCAATCGGTGCCATTTTGTCTGCATGGAGGAATTCAATTCCACGCTTTTGTTTCATCCGCACTCCCACGTCAGACCCCATTGTGTCAGAGTGCCCCTCTGCTGCCATCTGTCACGTGGCAACAAAATGTAATGGAATATTGGTGGGAAGGTTCAACCTCTACTGCCATCCCACCAACACCCACCTTTGACATCATAATATGAACCAACATAATAAAATAAGAGGCATTACTTTCGGAACAACCCTCATGTTTCCCTAGGCTGTGCCAAGGAACAATCCTGTCTCCTCACCTATAGCCTTCCAGCTTCAGGACTAGCAGCAGCAGCAAGTGTTGTAACAAGACAACACGAGAGAGGTGCTTTCAAACACCCACGGGACAGACCGAGCCACAGATTACGCTGCACTGCACCCAGAAGTAAACAGAAAGCTTCTGGGGGGCATTTGACCCGTTCAATGCACCCAGCTCCATTAAGCAAAGCTACCCCCCATCTTTCCCAGCCAAAATCTGCAAGAGGCCTTTAGACAGGATCCAAGAGGATCTCAACAGGAGCCAGCAGTGCACGCTTGCAGCCCAGAAGGCCAGCTGTATCCGGGGCTGTGACCAGCAGAGAGAGAGAGAGGTGGTTGTTCCCCTCTGCTCCGCCCTCATGAGAAGACTGAGTTCAGCTCTGGGGCCCCAACATAGGAAGGACATGGATCTTTCGAGTGAGTCCAGAGGAGGAGCATGAAGATGGTCAGAGGGCTGGAGCAGTCCTCCTGTGGGTGAGGGACAGGCTGAGGGAGCTGAGCTTGTTCAGCCTGGAGAACAGAATGTTCCAGGAGACCTCATAGTGGCCTTCCAGGACCTAAAGGGAGCCTGCAGGAAAGCTGGGGAGGGACCTAACAGGAAGCGTACTGATAGGGCAGGGGGCGTTGCCTTTAAACTGCGAGCGGGTAGATTTTGATTTGATATCAAGGAGAAATTCTTCAATGCCTCCTAGTTGCTGTGGTCCTAAGATTACAAACCCAGAGACCAGCTCCAACAAAATGCTGTGGACCTCACCGCGTTAGCCTGTGATTTCAAGTGCCTGAAGTTTGTCTGTTTTGTTTTTTGTTTTTCCACACTTCTGCTGCTGACTTCATGGTTGATCAGAAAAACCAAGATTTTTTTTTTTGTTGCCAAGGTAAGGCAAGGCAATAAATAGACAACTACCTGAGAGGGAAATCTGCCCTAAACAATATCTCCTTTTCCTCTGGATATGTTATCCTCATGCTTCAGTCAGCTCCCAGATCCTGCTGTGACTGCAATATTGCTAATTGCACAAATAAACTGCAAAACACTTTAGGTTAGGACCTTCCTTTTAGCTGCTTCATAAAAACATCAGCCAGACCAGCAGCATTACATAAATACAATAAAATAATGATAATGGGTGATAGCAATGATTAAAAATTCATATCCCCTCTAGACACGAGATCAGGAGATACAGCTTCCCAATTTGACTCAGAAGGGATAAGAAGAGGATGTAGGAACAGAGAGAAGCCAGGCAGAGAGCCATGATCAGGGAAGAAGCAACAACAACAACAAGAAAAACAAAGACAAGTTCAAGGAATCCCTGGAGACCTCCAGCTTTTGAAGTCCCTCGCATGCACTCACAGCACGGAGCCCGTGACAGCTGCTGCTGTGCCTGATACCCTCCCGGCTCCAGCTCTGTCATCTACCGAGCTATCCTGTCATCAGCCAGCACAGAAATAGAGCATGCGTTACCCCAGGTCCCATCCTCGCTCCTCACAAAGTCAAAGCCTATTCCTAGATCAGAGCTGTTTTGAATGCAAGTATGAAGAAACAGAGATGCCATCAAAGCAGCATCCCGGGCTTTTTCCCCGTGCTTTGCTGATACTGTAAGAATTGGGCAAACATTGCTAGATGAAACATAGCTGTAGTTAAGAAAACGAAGAAAATAAAGTGCAGATCCTGCAGCTTAGTGAATTATTTTTACTAAGTTGCTCAGCTTTGATAAAGTTAAAAAATTAAATCTGTAGAAGTGGAAAATGGCACTACAATTTTTATAAATCTCTTTGTTGTCCTGTCAGTACTGCTGGACTAAATGGCAGCTAACAGATACAGAACTGTATTTGCACTGTAAACAGTCCTCTCACATCTCACTGGTTGTTTCTGTTTCATGCAAGGACGTGCTCAGAGTTTTCTGACTGATAACTGTTGTTGTCAGCCCAGATTTGCTCTTCTCCTCCTCCTCTTTTAAAGCTCAAACAGGAATCCCAGCAGGAAGTGGAGGAGGTTGTTGGGTTTCGTTTGTTTCACTTGTTTCACCCCTGAACACAAAAATTGCCCTGTGAGGCAGAAATGCCTCTTGGAAGACAGATGCAGGTTCACATTTCTTGGAGACAGGCTGAATACATATCCTCTTATCTCATGAAATTCTGCATTACCAGCCACTAAAATCAGCGACCTCTTGTAAATGTTCTACTAGTGCATAAATGCTCATCATAACTGCCATTTTATTATTACTTTACCATCAAACCTATCCCACGTTTAGCAGTCACTTGTCTCCGTTAAATCTTAATGTAAGGGAACTGTTGCATTTCCAGCACAATTAGAATCCCTCAGTCAAAGACTCAGGAGCTACAGACAAAATCCAAATGGTCTAATTCCCACTACAAGTTCTGAAAAACAACCACTCTAAAAACATGCCGTATTTATTGCATTAAAATGTTCGCAAGCTGTAGTATTTTAAGACTTGGGTTTGTAGGTTGTTATAAGCCTATAAAGAGCCCAAGCAGTATAAATCAAGTGTAACATTAACCAAGATGAGGGCTCATATTCAGCAGTATTTCATCAAACACACACGAAAGGACAATTTTCAGGAGAAACAAATGATTTCTTTAAATGCTTGTCTTGGTATGTATGAGGAATCATCAGATTAATAAACAAAAGCAAAGTGTCTATAGGGCTTATGTCCCCATAAAAAGTGTGTTTCAGAGAGTTTAATTTCTTTTGTTATGAGAAAAGCAATTGTTATTAAACAACTGCAGTCTGATTTTGTGCTTCTAAGAGGAGTGTTTATGCACAAAGCCGGTGTGCTGCAGAACTCTTGTTAGCTTTACTGAAGTGTACATGCATAATACATAGTGGCTGGAAGTGAAACAAAACTACTAAACCAAGCCAAATAACTGGAAAGAGAGAAGGGGTGGATAAAAGGACTAAAAAGTGTTCAGTGTCGTCAAAACCATATCCATAGTATACGTGTGTGTATATATGTTTGTGTGTACCTATATAAAGCCCATAGCTATACTGAAGTTCTGTGCTGCCAAAAATTGATTTTTTAAAAAATAAACTTTTCAGTAAAAAAATCCACCTTCTCAGAAGAAATCTAATTCTGACACTTGGCCCTGTGCTGCTGTTTTATCAAGGAATCACAGGCATCTTCTACAAAATGTCTTTTTTGGTCTTTTTTTTTTTTTTAAACTCTTCCTTTTCTTACATGCTCTCTCATTTTTCTCCTTTTTTCCCCCCTCTAGACTTCCATTTCTGATTCCCACACTCACGCAAAAGAAACGTTTATATGAGATAGGACACCAATGATACATTTACTTACTTTTTGTCTCCTAATTTCTTTTTCTCCTTTGATATATTTTTCCTATCTACTGCATTAGCTCGCAAACTCTTCCCTAATATGCACTCTCAGTACCTGCCACCCCAGATCTATAGAACCACCAGCCTTCATCTCCTCAGTCCTGCTCTTCCTGTCCCTCTTTTTCTTTTTTTTTCCTTGATGGCAACGCTGAGGAGCAGAGAAAAATCACGTTAAGAGTGGTAACACAATACTAAAAAGGTAGAAAAAGACTCAAAGAAATTATTCTAAGAATGGAAAAGTAGCGTCTGACAGCGAGATTCTGAGAGCTCAATCTGCTTAACTTATCAGAAAAGAGGAATGAGAGACGACTTTGCTGAAAAGTGTATCTTCACAGGGAAGAAGTATGATGCATAGAGGACACTAATCTTTTGGTGAAAAGCATGACCAGAGCCTGGCAACTTAAATCAGATAGGTAAAAGTGAGAAATTTGCTACGTGCATGCTCGACAAGTAGACTGACAAAGAACCTCCTAAGAAACAGCACAGAGCCTTCCTCATCTCTTCTCATCAAAGCTGTGATACGATGTCTGCTTAACCAAATCTTATGTTATGCTCTGAAATCATCTGTAACAAGGAGAAGAGTGTGGAATTTAACATCCTGTGATACGAGAGGCCAGACATATACATCTCAGTCCCTTCTAGCCTAGACAAATCTGGGACTCATTTCAAAGAGGAGTCAACTAAGCATTGGGAAATACAATTTCATCCCGCATTATCAATCCTGTAGATTGGGATAGCTGACATCGTAGAGATCGTTTCCATTGCTCAAGGCCGTGGCATTGCAAGGAGATGGCTGAAAACACACCAATTCTACCAGTGCCTATCACTTTCCATTTCTTGAACCCCCAGGACATAATCAACCAAGATGTCATTTATTGATTTTTCTTTAAACTATTCATGGTGGTAACGTGATATAACAATAGTACCCTATCATGTTTTTAGGCATAAAACTACCTTGAAAATTAGATGGTAAAATTCGCAAGGTGTATATATATGGCACTGCTGAAAATAAAATAAACAAGTGAGAAGTGACGCAATTCCTCTGAATGACTGTCATATGGCTACCTACATGGTAAAGGGGAACACCTGATTAACAGCAGACATGAAAAAAATGCTAACAAATCAAGTCATGAAAAAATAAGAATAGCACATTCAACTGAAAATGGACCGGGAATATAGCAAGAGAGAATGAAGAATGAAGACAAATTAGAGCAATCTGTTATTAAGAAATAACTTGTGATTTTTCAGGCTTTTTTTCCACTGAGTAACAGATATGAAGAAGAATCTAAATTATTTAGGCTACCTCCAGGCTACGTTTGGGGAGCACCATTTGAAAAACCTTGAGTTTGTGTTCTGAGTTTTTGTAGAAAGGACAAAATAAACCCCAGCTCCCTGGCTGGTAGCTCATTAGCTGCGGCCCAGGACCTGGGCCATTACCTGTGACCCAGTGATTTATTGAGGACCACTGCAAAAACATTGGAGACCTGCCATACGTTTGCAATATAGTGTGGAGGCACCTCCTGCACCCACATCCCTCCCACTGGGTTTCATCTATCCAAAAACTAATACCGATTTTGGTGGTAAAAAAAATCCAGGGGATGCCATGGAAATGGTACGGAGGAGGGCAGCGTTCCAGAGGGCCAGATTAATTTCCCTAGGGATCCCCTGCTTGTAAAATCCCATAAACAAAACGTCACTTTCCATTCGCTGAGCCACTTTGATTGCTAACAGCAAACACATGCCTTTCTCTGGCACAGAGCTCCGCGCCATCAAATTAAATAATGTTATTTTATTTTTCCTCCCCCTAACAATCTGTCTCACACATTCCTTGGCTGCTTTTAAAAGTCACTTGTAAAGTTTCACACTTGCACGCTGCGATGTCTCCAAGGATCAATAAGCTTCGAGTCGCTTTGGTTCAAACGGGGTGAAGCGAGTCCAGCAACTGACAACTGCCATCTGATGGCAGCTGGGGGAAATGGATGGGGACGTCCCCAGCTGATTCCTGATGGCTGAGTGGGAACATCACGTGAAGGTCTGACAAAATTACTTGCTGCTTACACTGGGGGATATCGGAGATTCAGCAAAAGGTATTGCAGCTGAAATACTCGAGTTCGCTGCTGGTATAACAACAAAACACGATCCTAATACACTATAATGTCAGTGTTCCTCAGTGTCAGCACCCAAGTACCTACACAAGTCTGTAATAATGGCAGCAGAAACTGCATTTTGTAGGGCCAGGCTCACAATGCCAAAATCTGTGCTGAAAACCTGGCTTAGAGAGGAAAAAGCACAATTTAGGCACCCTACCAAGAGCGAGTCTCCAGAGCAGACAATTGATCAGACAAAATAATTATGTCAATAAAAATAAGGATGTGTTTGAGGTGGTGTTGGAAATGAAAAGTTTCTGGGGAAAAGAGAACAGGTTTCAAGGAGTTTCCTAATTTAAAAAGACCCAGCCAAACAAAAATAATAATTAAAAAAACCTGAAAATGTGAATAATTTTAGAAGAAAAATCAGAATAAAATGTTTACACTTAGGGCAACATTAACCGCCATACCCTTCTGCGGCTATTATGGGAAATACATTTCGGGGACCTTCAGGTCTTAATTATCCCACAATGCTTTGCTCCAAGAAAGGGAGAAGTGTCCAGGGCTCCATCAGTCTCCCTGAAGGAATGAGACCAGTCAGGAAACACAGCAGGGTTTCTTTTAGAGCAAAAATCAGACTCTTTCAACAGTTTGAAGTATAATTCCTATCCAGTGAGAACTCAAGTGCACCAACAAGAGAAAGCTGGCAGCTCTCCATCAGCCCAAACTGTGTCCTCTCCCCGGCTTCCCGTGGGTCACCCTGCTCCACACCCGAGTGCCACGCTGATTTCAGCTCCAACCAAGCCCACGTTCACCCTGCTGCTATGAGCTACGTGCTCCAATTCTCAGTGCTGTCTGCTGCCCAAATCCATTTATATTGTAAAAAACGTTGGCTGATAAAAATCTGCGGTGTCCAGAAGACACATGTACCGTTCACTTCATGTACTTGAAGCAGGTCTTTTTTTCTTTTCCTCCTCAATTAAAAAAAAAAGTGATAATAGACGTTGAACAGAGGTAGATGTTGGTATTACGTGGACATAAATTACATTGAGTGCTGATTCCAATATCTAGCACTAATTGCTCCCACCACCTTATCTAGAAATAATTAGTGAATATTCTCCTGAGAAAAGTAGCCCTGATTCTTCTCTTTTTCTACAAGAAAATTACTCAGGATTTACCCCAGTGTAACTTAGCAGAGGATTACCGCTGTTGCCTACAGTTTTAAAGCTCCTCTTGCCTGCTGAGTGAGCATTGTTTTTTCAGCGCAAGATATCAGGAACTGATTTCCTTGGGAATTAACAGAGCATAAAACCTGAAGACAGATATACACTTAGCAGTAAGCCCAAGATTACATGTTTGTACTGATAACAGAGAACTAATAAAAAGAAGGAAACACTTAAACTCCAAGCATATGGAACAAGAGCGCGTGTGGAGGGGGAACTCAATTATTTAGTGAAATAGAATTTTCAAAATAGTAAGCGTTTCATTTTCATGCCCTGCTGCTTCTTCCATGCTACTTGTTCCTTTGGTTTATTTTCAACCCCCACCTTCCTCTTGAGCAGCTGATAGAACTAGTCAATAAAGAGTCAGGATCAGCAAACCTGGGTCCTGTCCCTGCTGCAGACCTCTGCCCCTGCAAACAAACGGTCTTTTCAATGCTGAACTCCAAGGGCTTGTTTTGTCAGCCTTATTCAGCTTTATTTTTGAAAATTGAACCCTTAAAATAGACTCTGATTCCTGAAACACCAGCAAAACACCCAAATCTGAAATGAAGGTCTGTCAGCTGCTAAACCTTGAGGAACTTATCTTCATGCATGTCGACTATCTCTGACACTTCCATGCCCATTTGTAGCAGTGCCAGGAATTACCCGAGTATTTACCATGAGGAGCTGCATGGTTAACCCTATATCTAAACATATACTACCAGCTTTACTTCTCACCCAGTTGGCTTGTCTCCAGACACCATCACAGTCTCATTACTCAAAGTTGCAATTACCTATTCAGAGTCTGCTGTGAAAGAGGGGAGAGGTGGTGGTGCCTCTCCAGCCATTGGCTTAGTGGCTGGTGCTGCTGTGCAAAGCGGGAGCCCCAGGCTCCAACACATCCTTCACCTGCTTGAGTTTGGACCCGTACTCCCTGCATGCTTTTTCCACCGCCCTAGAGCATATTTCAGTGAGAGTTTTCTTATCCCTACTTACCAAAGTAATATTGATTTGCTTAGAAATATGAAGTTAACGAGCAGAAACATGTTTTTGCATTAAGCTGAATATAAAAAGATATCTCAGCACTAAATTCCACTAGACTCTGTTCTGGGAAGGTTCGCACCAGCAATTTACCAGTCTCAACAAAGAACTCTGAAATGTGGGCAAACTGTTTCTGTATTCTCATTCACCCTGTGTGACATCTTTCCCTCAGTTATACTCATGCACATTTGCGTATTTACATACAAAATACATGCTATGTCCTTCTACACTATGTATTACAACTACTACAACTTTCTTATTCTTCTAGCAAGTCATGTATCTATACAGTCAGGGCATCCTTCTCTAAAGCAAATCAAGAGCTGAGATCTCTCGTTCAGTAAGATGGAGTTGGTAGACATCCATCAAGCCATTTGCTGTCCCTGGGTTCAAACTCCGCAAGTGATAAACCAGACTCAGGTAAACTTACTGTTAAACTCCACATCGCCTTTAATTACAGGGACAGAAATCTGGTAAATGTCAGTGTTGGGTCCTTCAGCATCCTGCTTAGCCAAGGAAATGTAGCAGAGCTAGTTAGGTAATGAGAGCATGCCTGGCTTCTTCCCTTCCCCTTGGGACTGCTAAGAACAATTTTACATCACCCTCAAAGGACGTGGTAGCAAGAGAGGTCCAATAAATGCTCTCAGGTAGTAATTAAGGAGATAAGTGATACAATAAGGTACACGGAATGAGCTCTTTTTAGCTGGCCTTCTGCAGCCAAGTAAGCGTCAGAGGAGAAAACACAACTGTTCTGTGGATGAGGAGGAAGGTGGTCGATACACATGCCCTACTATTTCTGGTATATGGAGTTACACCAAGATGTATTTCTGAAGTAGGAAGGAGCAAACAACGGTTTGTTCAAAGCTGTCAGTCTAAAAGTCTTCTTGGAAATAGAGCCAGCTGGAAGCTTTCTGAAGAAATGTGTTGCGTTTTCACTACTATTTGTAGAAATGGGTTATTCAGGCAGATTTCTGAATTTAAGTTCTGTCATTTCCTTCCCCCACTCTTAATTCATACATCATTTTCTGACATTTGAAAATGAAGAGTAGCAAACTTTTTGTTGTCTCAACTTTTTAAAGCCAAATGACAAATATAAAATGGTAGAAACAGAATGTTTTAGGGATGTTGGAATGAGCATTTTGTGTATTTCAAACTGAACATTTTAAATACCTTAACAAATGACATGAAAAATGTTTGTGGACTCAAAGATTTTGAGACTGGAAAGCAATTTTCCCTCCTTGTTCCAGTGATTCAACTGTTCAGAGTACAGCAGCTATTTTACACTTTTCCATTGTACTCCTCCCACACTCAACCTCAAATAAATAGAAATCAGCTTCAAAGCTTTCACAAGCATCCATTTTTACCGCACATCTAATACAAAAAGTGGTTGGGAAGACACCGGATTGACTTTACTTATCAAGTCAAAGGAATAATATAAGAAATGCCTTTTGTTGAGATCCTCTGATCGTCATCATGCACCCAGCTTTCAATCACAGTACACTTCATAGCTACACAGACTGTAGGAGCACGGTATCCTTTACAGTCTGGATTTTTTATTCTTCCCAGTCCCACCGTGTTTTTGATGTTGATTCAAACCACTCCACCTCACCTTACCCCAAAGAAAAGGAAGGAAAGGCACAAAATATTTCAAACAAGCAAACAGCAAGGTAAGCTTTCAGCTCCTTATCCTAGCAGGCACGCAAACAAAATTTATTGCCAAACTGGCAGGAGTTTTCAGTGTTAAAAGGCTGTAGCTAAACTCAAGAGAGAATTTTTAGAACAGGCCTTTCTCCTGCCTGACTTTCATTTCTCAGCAAGCTTCACCTGCACTTTGAGGACTAAACCAGAGCAATTAGCTTTTAGCCCTATCTTTTATAGCTAATTGCCCTTAAGGCAACTGCACAGATTCCCAGGTGTCAGCTTTCTGTGGTGTTTATGCAACTCCCCGAAGGAAGCAAGCAAAGGCACTGAAATAGAAAAGTTCTTCAGCACACGTATATGTAAAATGGGAGCTTAAAAGCCAACAAAGCAAGATGATCATTAATTTTCTATGTGTATCACGTTCACTCACTGAATTATACAACATGATAGCATTACAAGCAGAAAAAGCTTCTTAAAGACAAGGATTAAAAAAATTCTTCCAATTTCTGCAACCTTACAATGACCCCTAATTGGCATTTGAAATCCTTTAGCCACCAATTATATTACATTCCTAAAGCCCTTGAGAGTGCTTTGGTTTGTTTTTTTTATTTTTTTGTCCCTGAACGTGCATCTAACAAGCAAGCCTATGTGTTGTTTGTCTGAACCAAAGGTCACCATGCATTGCAGGAAACAATTTTCTGCTGTCTGGAAGGAAAAAGTTTCTTTTCCAGTCACTGTAGGTGAACTAACCTATTTGTGTCAGCAGAAAATATGGCAACAGATCCAGTCCTCAGAGATCTATGGGTTTAGGTCCCTCCAATTGTGTCCCTACCACCCCAAAGGAGGAGATGAACTCTGAACCCACACTGTGCTGCTGCTGCCACTCAATAACCTCCACTCAAGAACGTGGTCCTGTGAAACTTCCATGAAGACAAAGCTTGTATTTCCCGATTCGAGGCACCTTGAAATCCAGTAGGGTTAAGAGATGCTGACTAAAACAATATTTGTTGTCCAGAATAGCTCAGCTCCTTACAAGTCCAGTACTTACAAAGAAGATGTCTTGGAAAACCATATTATTTCATATATAGTCAAAGATATCAGACTTGTAAACATCCCAACACTTACAGCTTCCCATCGTTACCTTATCACCTGTCTTGCAGCTTTCCTCACTGATCCTAATGACCAGGACAGACCTCTCATTCTGCTGGCAGCTTGGGATCAAGATTTTGCAGCTCAATAAAACTGTTCATCCCAGGCCTACTTGGCTCCTGACCTATACAGTTCCTTGCAGAGATGCCCACACAGCATTTCTATGTCCACACAGTGATATGAAAACTATTTCCACGGAGAAAAGCTCAGGAAAGGGGAAAACAACAAAAGAGGTTCCAGCATTTGTGTCGCTGTTAAGGCCAGGTGTTTGTACATGCTCAGTTACTCACAAATCTCCTGGTTTCTGACTAATTAGCAATCTTCAAGCAGTCCTGCTAAGCAGGTGGCAAACTGGAATGCATTGTTTTGCTTTGGTGCCCATATTTCACAGTGCTCCATTAATGCCTTTTTATTTGTTGGTGGGTTTTTTTTTTTTTGCTGCCTTGCTTTGTTTTATAAGTGTGCAGAGTGCTGCACAGCATTATGGTACACTATCATTTTTCAAACCATTAAATGTTAACTTCATTTTCTTGTGTGAATTATGCTTTGCTCTTTTAGTTTTGTAATGAAAAATAAGTACAGGTTATGCAAGCAATAACCCTTGTGTAAGCAGCAGCTATCTTTTTAAACGGTTTATTATGCCACAGTCTGGTACTCCATTAAATATAGATTACAGACTGTTGAATAAATGAATATCAACTAAGCAGCCCCATCCTTCTGTACATATCAATGCAAATAATGAATCGTGGCACCTCATGAAAATGTATAACCCAGAAGAGTGGGTCAAGAAGTAATTACACATTTGTCTTATCTCATGCTTCTTGCTCTCAAAACAGCAAAATGCATTTGTGATGGTTAGGGGACACCGAAAAGCACTTGTGACCTGTTTTTCTTGGAAAGTGAAAAAAAATATTCTCTCTCGTAGTTTTACGTAGATGGGTTTAGATTTCCACGTATATTCTTCATAAAGCCCTTTGGAAAAATATGCTTTTATAGTTAAGGGTCTAACTGAAAAATCTGTATTCGTATCTTAGTTCTTCTTAAGATTTCCTGCTTTAAAAATGAAAGACTGAGTGAAAGATTCGTTTTTGGAAATGTAAGTAATTATCAAATTAAATGGCCCAGCATACGATTTTCATGTTTATCATACTCCATCATGCACAAAATCTAAGCATACTTGTTTATGTACTTAGAAACGTACAAAATGTATCTTTTAGTCATGAACAGCAAATCTGGACAGAAAACATGACTAGGATGATCTCTAAAACCTGCAAGATTAGAACTGGTATTGAGCAGAGATAACTGAAACTAAAATTTGTAAACAAGAATTTAAATTATGCTTGCGTAAAGCTTAAATAAACTAACTTGTTGCATATGGAACAGATTAAGAACTGGAATGAATTAATCATCAGGCTATTAAAATAATACTACTAACATGAGCTGTATAGCAAGAAAAGTTATCTTTAGCTGCTCAGGAGGAATTATCTGCTGATCCCAGCTTGAATAAATGGACTCAGAGAAGAGATTGCATCAGTGAAAAGTAAGCCAAACAATTAACTTGCTCAAATATCTTTTATCCATATTTTCCAAGGCAAGTTTTCAGCTGCAGTTCCCCTGATTCCAGTGTTGACACGTCAACTCACCCTGCTTGTGAATAATAATTACACCTGCTTGATAAATGAATCTCATATTAATGTTAAAAAAAAAAAAAAAAAAAAAAAAATTTTTTCCACAATTTTTCCAGGGT
>WBMW01005873.1:162038-221430 GCA_013396635.1 Penelope pileata
AAAAAATCTATTTGCAGTCACATTTGTCCAGGATTTTCTAACATTTCAGTCAGATAGCCAGAGGGAAAAAAAGATTCAGTTTTCTAGGATGGAAAATGAAAGGTTGCTATTCATGCAAACAAGCTAGATAATTATTGCACATCCATTTCCTACATTTCCTCCTCCCAGGCAGCTGTGGCAGTTAATGCCTGCAATCCTGCAAGCTACAGGTAACACCTGTCCAGCTTGGGTCACACTGAGCCTGGATTAAACAAACACTGAGCACTTTTCAGGGGCTGACTTCAACAGCACCTCTGTGCAGCTAGCGAGAAAGGGAGAACAAAGGCTGTTAGTAAATGAGATCAAGATTTTCATGTTTATTTGAAACCCTATCTTGGTGGCTAATGGGAAGAAATCTCCAGTTGTGTTTTTGTGTTCAACAAATGAGGGGTCCTACAAATTGCTTACAACTGAACACAGAAGCAAAGAATGAAAGAGCAAACTGAGACAAAATAAAACATAGCAGTAATTCTATTGTCTGCCTATCAACTATTCCTTGTTACACATGGCAGATATATTCCTCTCTTGCCTGTACAGATAAATTTTTGTTCTGTGCTGCTCTTAGACACAGTATTTTATCAACATCGCTGATATGGACCAGTGAAATAACAAGGTTTATGACAATTTATGGCTCCAAAATCCATCTAGTACTCTTATTCTTTAAAAAAAAAAAAAAAGAAAAAAAAGAAGGAAGCTGACTGTAAACATCCTCAAAATTAGCTCCACGGTATACTTTCTAACCATACTTTTTGTGAGAATGTCACTCTTCCAGGATCTTAAAGTTCACTTAAAATTTGGGGAAAATGCCAATACTTCCTTTTGAACAGCAAAGAAGATAAAACACAGGAAAGAAAAGACCAAGGTCATACAGCACTCCAGCTTCGTTATCTGTTCTTTCATTCTACATCTTTATCATGCAGGAGCACAAGCTATCATTCAAAACACTGTTCATAGCCTTCTACAACCAAGAAGTAGAAATCAACAAATCCCCCACGTATGGTCCCAGTTATGTTGTTTCCAGGCAATTTTCTATTGACTACTTATATTCCTAAATAATTACCATACACTGATAAATATAACTATTCTCAGTTTATAGGGATAAAAACAGGGTCAGAACAAAGCTATGTTAGGTGGGATAATAGACCAGAATGAAATAGTATCAACTGAATGTTAATTTTTTGCCATCTTCATAGAAAGCATCCATATATATAGCATGCACCTGGAGAGACTTGTATGTAGTTACATGTGCTCATGTGAAAATACACAAAGAAATCTATTTCCTAGAGAAAGGAAGAATTACTCATTTTCTTCAGAAGCCTTGCTTAAAGCTTATTTTTTAACTCTTTGATGATACTGTTCACATTAAGCGTTATGCTTTCCTGGGCCCTCAGTAGTGTGGTGTGTGCAGCTGCAGACAGAACACGATCACTGATGTAGTAAAGAGCCAGCCACAGAAATTCAGGCTCTGTGGAAGTATGTCAGGAGAAAGGTGGTGGTTTCAGTTATCACAGCTGATGCTCTCCTATTTATATAGAACTTCTCAGGTCAGTATTGCAAGAAATAACCCAGCACAAGGTACTGATCAAGCTAAGGTCTTCCTCTGCATAGGCGTATGACTAGTGAGATTGTATTTATATTTTGCAATTCATATGGTTAGCTATCCAGAGATGACAGTATAAAACATAAGCCTGAGATTAAAAAACAAAAAACAAGGAACCTTCCTAATACACTTGCTTTTCTTGTTTTATAAGCTGAAATGCAGGAGTGATTCTGGGAGTATTTAAAATTCAAGAGTGCAATTATTATAAAATGCAGTGAGCAGCAAATCTTCTAATGGCAAAAAAGAAATGCGGAAAGTAATGGCTAAATCAATAAAGCTGGCCCTGGAGTATGTTTAGTGTGTCTTATGTGGAGCATCAATAATTATTTATGGCATGCAAAGTTGTCTTTTGTGTTCAAAAGATATGCAGAAGAGAAGCACAACATAATGAATTATATACTTCGGTATATTACAGGCAGTTCAGTTCCATTCTTAAACTAGTAGGCTATTAGAAATGTCTCCAACAAGCTCCACAAGCTGCTGCTGCCTGCTTTCTCCATCTGCCTGTACTTGGGGCAGCTGGACCTAATCCAGCTGCCTCCCTAGCTGCTAGTTCACAAGAACTACTTCCCTCTTAGTGACGCCTAAATCAAAGGTGTTCTTGTCCAAAGATCCAGATGTGAAGAGCATTAATGGTTTCTTAGCCCTCAAGTCTGCAACCAGACCCCAGGTACAGATTTTTCCTTGCTAAAAATCTGCCAGTTTGGCATCTGGTCATAGTAAGAACTATTGCTGCTTCCCTGGGCCTGTCAAAGCGTCTCTCATGTCTAACACCAATCACCATTTCAGCAGGTAGATACTCCATGACATACCTATTCCATATGACATATCTATTCCAAAGTAGCCCCTTGATAAAAAAAAAAACAAAAACAAAAAAAAAAAAACCACAAACCTGTGGTGGTCACTAGGTCTTGCTAGCTTGTCCTCTATGACCTTGTGAATAAATGAGGGAAGTGTCCGATAACATTGTAAATCTGAGCCAGAGATATTGTGAGTTGGGCCACAGATTTCCTAGCGTCCCTGTGAGGGCAAACCACTTCAGTACTTACCAATTAGACTGATCATAACATATGCAACACAACAAGTATTTCCCATCCCATTTTCAGTTCCATATTACAGAACGCATTTCAGATGTTCCATGCTAACATGATTGTAGTGCCCAAAGGCACAAATCATTCTTCAGGCTCTATTGTGCTAAGAGTTATTCAGAGGCACTGAGAGAGCCTTTCCCACACAGCTGATGAGCCTAGCACACACGTACCACGTGCAGGCTGGAAAAATATGGCTACAGTCACACACATAAAAGTTGATATATTGATACTTCATGCTTTATATTAATGATAGAAAAATAAATGTAACTGCCAATAAATGTAATCTGCTATTCATCAAGATCTCATTTGTTGCCTGATTTTATAGCAGAGAGGGCTCTGGAGGAGATTTGCATTGGAAGAAGCTAACAGCAGCCCTCTGCATCAGCTGCAGAAGCTCTCCGATGCAGCATGCCAGGCAGCGCATTGCATGGTGACAAAATAAAGGCACGTAATTCAGAATATTTGACATATCCTGTTCAGCCAGGTTCTGACTTCTAGACATCTTGCACAGCAACGGAACATTCTTGATAAATTTCTGTACGTATGGTTCTACTAACAAAACATACCCAGCTCCATTCACACTCTTTCATTCACATCATGCCTGAATGGTCACAAAGTATTTAATAAATATGCCCTCATGATACAAAAGACTAAAAGACTGCTGTCTTTTAGTGAAGATCAGTGATAGCAGAATTGTGACAAAGTTACAGGATACCGTTTGTTAACCCAAGACTCCCTCAGCTGTGATCATGACCCTGAGTGTATTCTTAGTCTGGAAATAATTTCACTCGCCATGGTTAATTCTCACTGAAAGCTGATACCAGCTCTCTTAGATTTTATTTACCACATTTAACAATGCTTCCCAGCACGGCTCACAGTTGAGGTGCTGGGCTGGTAATCCATAATGATCTAGCAGAGCTCCTCAGCTACCATCCAAACCCTGAAATTCAGCCACTCCTTCTGGAAGAAATAACAACGGCACAGCCAGGCACACAGCATCAGAGGAGTAAGGAAGGAGGAACACCACTCCTTTGGCTCTGAAAAAGGCACGGCCCCATGGTCTCCCTTCCATGGTTTCAAGTCCAAAAGCACAAAGGACGCTTGTTTAGCATGTGCCTGTTTGGACACACGTGGATACCAAAATTGCTCCCTTTTAAATAAAATATGGGGGTGGCAGAGTTTGGGTGATTGAGTCCAAAATATGAAATCCTGATTAGTGCAAAAACTCTGCTGATAAAAAGCAGAAACAGTTTTTCCTCAAGAAACTTCTGGAAAGATGGGCCAAAGCTGCTGAAATAATATGGAGTGAGGGGAGTGGAGGAGAAAAACCTGCTTATAAATTGAACGGTATTTGAACCGATGAACCCAGAAAAGATTTTGTTTTGTATGAAAGGGAAAGCTGAGAACTTGGAAGAAATTTGGTCTTTGTTCTTAGTGATACGTGATTAGAGATATGATTCAAAATGTTTCTTCATTTATTTGTAATTCTCAAGGGCTTGTTATTTTAACTTGGCTCTATGAGCGAACTTTAGTCTACTAAAAGAAAAAAAAAAGATGTTTACATATATAAATTCTCTCTCTTGCAGGGCTCTTCTGTGTAGTTTTCTCTGGATTTCTTTGTTTTCCTCTTCTTCTCTTTTTGAGAGAAATAGAATATTTAAAGAGGAAAGAGGAAAGCTGTTTTTCTGTTTTATCTTTGATCCGTAAATGGCATATTGACATGCTTCCTTATAATGTACAAACAGAATGATATTTATTTTATCTATAATACGTTGAGTTTTCTTCTTATTATACTGGAGTGTTTCTATAATCTCCCCAACTTTCTCAGATTCTATTTAGATACCACAGCACATGCAAAATTATGCTGCTGTTCTGGGATATGCATTCAATGGAAACTGCTGTATCTAAGGTGTTAGCAGCTTAATAAATAAGTGTTCAGAATTCATGACTTTCGAGCGTTCCTGCAACAAACCTCTCTAAATATTGGATCATTTAAGAAGTATTCTAATGAGTGTTTACTAAGAACTCTGCTTCATTGTGTGACTAGCCATGCTATTTTCTTATATTGCACGACAGCTCAGTGCTTTAATATTCCATACAAAATTAATCCATTTAAAAGAAAAATCTAATTACACATGAAATGCTTACATAATTTTAAACTAATTACACAACTACTATTAAATGATTCCTACATTATCATAAACCCTCAAAAATATAATTTTACTGTTCAGCTGATACTTCATTACCATAAAAAGCACTTCTCAATAGATCTAAATTAAATCCTTGTGAGAGATACTGTGAGGATGAATACCACTGATTTGTAATTGAAGTGGAAGGTTAAGACAGTTAGGCCAGTATTTAATGCTGAGCTGGTGATGATTGGAAAGGCAACATTTCTAGCTGCCTGGAGACACTTGGGCTGATGTTTAAAGATCTTGATAGTAGAAACAAGCAACTGTGAACCCTGCAGTTCAATCAGTACACACACACTGCTAACATTAGGAGATCAAGGGCTATCCACTGAGATTTTCTAGGGCCTGGTGAGATGCTTCATTAGGAAGTTTTAAATGTGGGTAGTATTACTGGACAGCAGGCCACGGGGGGTGGCTTATACCGAATGTCATATGGACAACTCCTTAACATTGAACAGAAATCATTCATTTCACTTGAAAAGCCCAGTTTTGGAAAGACGGGAATCTCTAAGGCTGCTAAAAATATATCAGAAAGAACATTCACAACCATAACTAAATGAAAAAGTTGTTAAAGCTGGTGTTTCAGATTGATAAAAAAAAGTTCCATCTAGTGAAGCAAGCAGCTGTGGCTGTGATTAGAAAGGTATTTTATCACAGGTACCTAGGATTGCCTAGTGAGATTTATGATTGCCAATATCTTTTTCCCCCCCCTTAATTCTTTCAACCATTTACCCCTCTAAATCTCTCCCATTCCCTCATTTTTTCATTGAAAATGTACAAAAACTTGTGAAAACAAGACTCTCTAATGCATCTCATTTCTCCTGTTTACCTCCTACCCAAGGCAATTTTCCACCTTCCTCATATTCTTCGCTGTAACTAAATGCTCTTGCCTAGGTCTCCAGCGGAGGAGAAACCTGGGAAACATCCTCTCAGGTGTTGCTTTACACCACCAATCCCCACCACAGTACCACTGCAGTTTGTCACTAGATTTCCTCTCTCCTGGCTGGTCCTATCTCCTCCCTGAGCAACGCTGAGGTCAAGGCACGATGCCAGTCTTCAGGCTCTGAACCCATTTCCCAAGGGAACAACTTTATGGATCCATGAATCTTCTCTATACTGCACTAGCAATAGTGCAGTAAAGGGTCTATATACATTGGTTTATTGTTGCCACACAGTCAACTCGACCTTGGCTAACTCTTCTTTTTGCTGTCTCCTAGGTTTTGTCTCTCCCAGCAGGATACTGTGACAAATCCTCCTACACAGGAATGGGAACTCAGCAGCCAAAATTGTCACCTCCACACTGTCCCCTCTCAGCAGGGACTGCAGCAGACTTGAACAGCTACAGTCAGGTCAGGATTTGGGGCTTCTGCTTATTTTTTGGCAAAGTCAAAAAAGCATGGAAAATTTAGCAGGGTCTGTATGAATTCAGAAAGTGCATCCATACTGTATAGACTCTGCAGTTTAGGTTCACTTTAATTCTTAAAGCTCTCGCTGTCTCCTTACATAAGTGTCTTTTCTTGTGCTAAGGCAGAGACCAATACTGAGATCCTCAGCTGAAATAATCCTCAGAGCTCTGCAGCTTTAGATAAAACTGACAGCTTCTATCAGGTTTTATTCTTCAGGACACAAACTGAGGGTCAAGAAGGCATTTTTCCCCCGTGTGATAACATTGCAAATTTGGTTTCTATCAGAATTTTTTCCTTTCCCTGACCTATCCTAGCACTACAGAGCCAGAATTGGCATAACAGGCTTCTACAGAAGTATTTCTGGGCTTTATTCAGCTAACACAAACAGAAACCTTTCCTTGACCTCCTCCCTTCCATTAGTAGACGCTCATTCTCCATCCTAGATGCCACTCCTAAGCAAATGAATGAGGGCAAAATCCTTAGCATATTCATCCTTTTATAGCTGTTTTCAAAACATCAAGTCATCTGTCAAGGTGCAACAGGGCGCAGAAAGGTAAGGGACAAACACTAGCTATGCTGCATTTGAGTTGGTTTTTAGAATGAAATTGAAGTACGTGCAGAAGGCCAAGAGGATGTACTAACAACTTCTTCGGCTTACGTTTGGCTTAGCCAGAGAGAAGAAATTGAGCTTCTCTAAGGGTTAATAGCATACACTCTCCTCCTGTGTAAGTATGAAGACAAGACTCATTTCTTTGAACAGATTTAGACAGTGCTAACTGTAGGACAGTTCTTTAGCAGGGGTCATCTGGCTTCCACAGAGCTGTTTTTATTTATATCAATTCAAAATGAATCTGAAATTTCTTTGTGGGATACTCATGTCTACAAAGACATTTTTTGTAAATCTCATTTCTGGGAGAGAACCTAATTATTACACTGCCAGATGTAACAAGTCAGGCAGATGTGACCCCAAATTTTAGATGCACGAAAGCAGCATTCAATCATTAAGTATGATTTATACTTCTGTTAATGGTAGCTCCATCTAGGTGTCTATTTATGCACGAATTTTGAAACTGGAAGGACTTAACCTGTGCGTGAGTTTTCAATACCAAAGGATGTTTTCCTTATGGCTTCACCTTAATTTTGTTTCAGATACACCCTCCTGCACTTTCCCTTTTACTTAGCTTTTACTTTCCCTTTTAGGTTGAATATGAGACACAATAAAAGTGATTTAACTCCTGCCAAACTCTGAGAAACTTGTCTTATTGCAAGTCTAGTGTCTTAATTTGAATATAAAAGTTTTAATTTAATTAGATGCAATTAAGAACATCATTATGCATAGAAGTAATGGATAAGTATTTGTCAGAGATGTCAACACAGATATCTGTTTCTTCTCAAATACCCACTACAACAGATTTGAGAGGTTTCAAAAATGAGGAGAAAGCAAGAGGTGACCAGAGGTAGAAAGGGTTGATTAACCCTTGTCATCTTTGAAATAGGGGATAGTAGTTAAAAAAAAATGAAGTTTATGGTGGCCAGAACTGAAGAAGAGGAATACAAAGCCTTATACATCTGCAACAGAATGAGATTTTCTGTATGTACTAATCAAGTATCAGACTTCTCAAAAATAATAATATTATTAAAAGTTCAATCTGCACTACAGACTGCCACAAATTCACCTTACAGTGACTAGATCATATTTGAAATGAAGTTGCAACACAGGTGGCTTGTTGCTATGTAATCCACTCTGAGCAAAATCATCTTTACCAGTAGAGTGAGTGTAAGATGCCAAAACACCAGTATCAGGATGCACGTAAAAAAATAAGGGAGCTCTTAAAGTTTCTTACCAGAACCTTGCCAGTACTTAATAAGTTTGGAATCTACTAGAATAGGGAATCTTCCTTCGTTGTCTCTGCAATGCTTCCAGACTTTTTTTCCCCACACTGAAGAGAAAGTAGTGAATTTCCCAAAAGGAATTCTTGAACAAAGAGAAATTAAAATCACTTAGGGACTAAAAGTATTTAAAGGAATTAAGGATTAATCTTTAAATGAGGGATTGACACCCAAATTCCTTTAATAATCTAGCCTGAGTGACTAAGAGCCTTGGGTCATACAGAGCAGGACAGAAAATTAAGACAGGATTCAGTCATTTGTTTTGTCCTCAGAGCATTTCCCACCTTCCTTATCCCTCTCTGCAAGCTTTCAGCCCCCCAGAGCTCCAATTCAGAACAAAGACTAGAATAAATATTTTTTAAAAAAAGGATTAGTAATACTGAATTTTCATATAAATAGCCAGATTCAGAATTCTCCACTCCTGAAGCAAGGAAATTGCTGTAATGCATAAAGGGTTTTTTTTTCCTTTTTCTTTTTGAAGGTAAGAAGTGTTTTCATTTTAAAGAGGAAAAAAAGTGAATTCGGTTCTGAAATAAGTAGGGAGTGTTGAGTGGGCTGGTGCGACCCACTCCCATATTTATATTTTAAGCTGTCATGTTTTGCTACCAAGTGTGGGATCATGTCAGCTTGTGTCAGTCAAACTGCAGTGCGGTGCGTAACGCAAGGTGATAGATGGCCAGCCAGCTGTCCTTACTACACAGCAGGGTGATAGCCAAACAAACAAACATGGGAAGCTCCAAAGGACAACTGCAGTGATTAGGGTGAAGACTTGAGGCAGTTAAATAGCTGCTTACTAATGAGGGATGGAGCATGACAAGCTCATACTCTGGTTGCCTGGTCAGAGAAAATAGATGGTTCCCAGGCTGCATTAGCAAGGGTTGCCCAAACCTCAGCTCTGGGGTGAGGAGAGTGCAAGAGGCTGAGGAAGAAATGGTTTTCCAGCAGGACCCAAAGCCAGAGCAGGGACAGCTGGAATACCCACGGTGTGGGCAGAAAAGGCAATACTAAGTACGTTGTTCATTCTACTCATGGTAAAATTACAGGGTGGTCAAGATGGGGAACAGCAAATCTACTCACTAAATACAGATTTAATTAGGTGTCTCACTCATAAGGATATGGCACGTGAGAGCAGACAGCATTTAAGAAACAAGTCCCTCAAGACAATTGGGAAGCCTGTCCTTTAACTAGTCTGAAAACAATAAATTGTGTTCTGTTTACGTGTTTCATCATCGAGCACCAGCAAATTCAGTTTTCTCATTACGATTCTTTCAAAAACTCACTTTCCTTAAGATTTCATCTCCTGGAATGCTGTGACAAGACTACAAACTTCTGGTCTTTTATCTGCAGAAGTCACTCGTAAACAAGTAAATGTGGATGTTTGGAAACCTTTGGCAGTTTCACATTTTAAGGTAGTTTAAATATGTTAGCACACATAGTCTCATCAGTTTAAAGTATCTTGGTGAGAGTAGAGCCATCACAATATTAGAAAAAAGTTATAACTGGAGAGGCTTCAGAATGAAAAGACAATTTAAGCACCTAATTAAAACTATTTGAAATCAGTCTCATTTGGAATGTAGTTCTAATTCACGGTCTTCAAGAGTTTACACTGAACGTTCTTTATAGAACTGTTACATGGTTTAAAAGCAATAAAATAGAAAAAAATAGGACTAAATAAAACTGGCAACATGTGGAAAAGCTTTTTTTCTGGAATATTTCCATGGATTTTAACATAATCGCTTACATGTTTCAAAAGATGTGTGATAGAGTAATGCAGCTGTCCCCAGATGGACTGTCACTAGTTTAGTACTATTTTAAAATAAAATTAAAAGAAAACCAACATGTTCATACAGTTTTGCATTGACACCCACAGATTGAGAGGCCACATGTGCTTCAATGAGACAGATCCCACTCCCCGTTCTCCTGCTGCTCAGACCTGACCCAGCTCTGTTGTGGAAACTGGATGTTGGGTGCCCCTGAGAGGACTTCCAGCCATCTACACCCAAGAGAGGCTCAAGAACTTCAGGTTATTCCGTATTTGTCAGTAAAACCATGCTCAGATAAAACATCTCCTGTGCTACCCATAAACCCAAACAGACCAGCAGCTCAGTAAAAGATAGGACAAGAAAAAAAGATGCAGAGAGATGTGTCTAGATTTACAGAAAAGTTGTGTGAGAAATTATAGCACAGAAAAAAGCGCACGGGATGCTTCAGTGTGCTTGTTTTGTAAATCCCTTCCTGCACCTGAAAAACTCCTCTTTCACAGAGCAGACATAAGAAGCAATTAGCTTTTACATGACCCAGGTAAACTAAATCCAAGCCACACTTGAAATTCACAGTGCTTTGTCAGGAATCTTGTACAAAGCCCACCAACTTGCCACCAAATTAGTTTTTAGAAAGGCTTGTGATAACTTCCTTCATCTGATGCTCCCCTAAGACTTATCTCTGCTCCACCAGTATCTTACTTGGACTGTTAAAAAAGAGTGATGCATTTTATTTTCTATTTATTTATTTTTTATCTCTAGCTTTCAGCTATTTCATCATTATCTGCTAGATCAAAGGATCCTCTAGTTTCAGAGCAGACTTTCCTCAGCAAGAATAAAGCTCATGCAAGATGGCACCTATCGTACTCCTCAGTACTCATCAGTCCTACTTCCTCATATTTTAATTTTCTCAGGATAATTGTCAAATAATTACTCTATTAAAAAAGCCCTACCTTCTCCTTTCTAATAGGAGCTTGGCGAGAAGCTGAGACGATTGAAGCAGTTAATAAATAACAATCCTCCACCATCTGCATCCTTCTTTTGCTTATGCTGTGTTATTTATCTCATCTCCTCTCAGGAGTAGCCCTCAGAAAGAGCTCCAATTCACCCTTCTCTGAACCTAAACTGACTCTTGCTGGAAGAGTTTTCCTGTCTGAATTCATTATAGATGGCCTACTTCTCTAATTAAAATAATTAAGGCATTTTCCTGTTTTCTGCTTTGTCTAAAGTCTTTCAGTATTAACCATGCAACTACCAGACCTTTGGTCACATATCTCAGACACCCTTACTAGTAGGGAATGGAGAGCCTGAATAATCCACCGTTGTTTTCAGGCAAAGCTTTGACTCCCATTAGTAGCAGGGCAGGCAGAGATGGAGTTTAGTTAACATATCGCAATGTTATAGCCATTTTCCTCCTGCATCACCTTGGGCAAGCACCTTTCCTTTTTCATATTTCAATTTTCCATGCTGAAACAGAGATAACGACAGGATCCCACTTTCCAAAGTGCTTTGAAATCTGCTCATCATTATATTTTCAAAGACTGTGAAGTTTCTCTGAATATTACCAATATATTAGTCAGTGGTTTTAACTAAGCTTCACAAGACAGCTGATGGGCTTCCCTGGTGAGCATACTCTGGTTCTTCAGGACTAATGAGTACATCCTTCACCTCGTCCACATGCATATCTCAACCAGAGGGTTCCTTGACTATGCTCATACAGAAGCTGCTACCGCTTTCCAAACTTGCTCCCTTCTATACAAACACTGGCTTTGTTATATCCTGTAAGAGACAAGGTAAGTGCTACATATCCAATAACTAGAGGTACATTCCCATAGTAGCAGAACCCAGGAGCAGCCAGGGAAGCAGCATCCATGTTGTATACATGTGAGAATGGTTGGTGGTTACTGCAGACTAAACCCATGAGTAGCTGAATGGCACTACATGGTTTAGCTTCATCCCATAGGAAGCCATTTTCTGGGTTTTGAGATTGCTCTGTGAGGTAAATCCAAGTTCAGCAAGCGGGAATGATAAGGAGGATGAGAATTGCACTGCTGAAAGGAACAAAAATGCTAGTGTAGGTGCAGCCTCAGTATTCAAATAATGGCTACAAGGTGGAATTTCAATATTGTAACTATTTTTTTCTGCTTTCAGTTGCTAATCTAACAAGTTTATATTTTCAGAAAAATAGTCGTAACAATTTCAGGACCTCATTCCTGAATTGCAAAAGGACTTTTATAGCCCATTAATGTATTCACGGCTAGAGTAATTCACTTTGTGGGTGTAGACTTTCATTTGTCTGCACCACAACTTCTTGTCCAGCCCTGAGTGAAATATTTCTGCAATCTTCCTTGGTACCTCTTCATTAACATGTATTATTATGAATAAATTTGTGCCACTTTTGCTCTATCATAATTCATCTCTTCACTATACAATTGACAAATTATACAGTAAACAAACACGAGTTTTAGTATAGATCATTGTAACAACTCGCGAGACCTTCCATTCAGTGTAAAAACTTACTTTTTCAAGTCCATGTTCTTCCTCATGTTTTAATCAGTTGTTAAAATATGACAAAAGTTTCTAAATTTCTAATTCTTTTCCCTACATTTTATTTCAAAACAGTTAAGTGTCATTTAGACCTTGCTGTCTCTCTAGGTTTATCACTCCTTGATTTGTTTCTTATATCTCTGAAAACCGTAAGCAAGCTTTTCACAGTGGTCTTTTGCATAAGCAATATCTGTCAAAATATCTACCCCAAAGGTGAAAAACATGTTGGGTCCCCTCACCTTTAACTCATATACAGTCAACAGAACTACATGGATAAAACCAGTTATCAATAAAAGGAAAGAATCAGCACCATCCGGAAATTATTTTGAAGAACTTTTAAAGATACTTGTCTATATTCCCAATAGCATTTAAGAAAAAAATGCACGCCGTTACAGATGGTCTTCATTCTGCATGTAATTGGAACCATCGTGGAATTAATTTCCAACTTTTAAACAAACGTTTCTGTTATTTGCCTTTTTATTAGTTAAGCTTTACTTCTGTCATAAGGAGATTTGCTGGTTAAGTCCCCTTCAGCTTAATGTACTTTATCGCGTTATAGCAAAAATAATGCTAGAGAAAAGTTGAATCTTAGAAAAACCCTGATGTCAGCTCTAAGCCCTATAAATATTCCTCCTGCCATTACCCAGAAAAGGAAATGTAAAAACGGCACAGAAACTTGTACCTTCCTACTGTCCCATGTTGTTCCAAGAACATCCCGTGACCTTCACGAATCTCTGTGGGAAAGCAGACTTAGTGCTCAGTCTCCACGAGAAAAAAGCAACAAACTCTAAGGGACAATTTCTTAATGAGGAGAGTTACCAAACTATGGAAAGTTTTCCAAGCAATAAGAATCATGCTGAATCTGAGAAAAACACATGGCCTTCTAAGTCCATGTGTCATTCTAATGTGATCTGAATTAAAGGATGCTTGCTTGATTTGACTTTCACCCTGTCTTCCTTTACAGCCCATGAGAAGTCCCCAAAGGTCTGAAAGTCAGCAATAAGGCTCCCATGAACTTCAACAATGTTAGCCCTATTACCTTTCCGCTTCTTTTCCTTCTTTTTGAGAAAATAATAGAAAAAAAGTCTCTGGAAACCATTAAATCCATTTGATCAACTAATCTGATTCATTTGGATCAGTTTGAAGTTTTCAAAATATATAAGAAAGTTCTCAAGGTTTGTTTTCAGCAGCATATTCGAATGGCCTTTCAGTTAGATGTCATCTGAAAATATAACACCAAGTGATCCTATGTCCAGAACTGACTGTAGATCCCATAAGACCATTGAGGTTTAATTGCAGATACCTACCCTTTACGTATAGCATTTCAACCATGCAGCATTCACCCATACAAGAGAAATTTTATTTCATATATATTTCTCCAATTTGAATATTAGAACATTATGTAAGACACTCAGAAACCTTACTGCAGTCAAAATGTGACATTTACTATTTTGTTCTATACACAAGGCTTGTCACAGAACACAAATTACTTGACATGATTTGTTCCTGATATATCTGTGTTGACTGCTACTAACTGACTGTTAGATTTTAAGTGCTTAAAAATTGTTTGTTTGAATACGTGTTTCCCTTCTTGCAGTTGTTTTCTTGGGACTGAGTGTAAACTGAAGGCTTATAGAATCTTGTCTATTTTTTCCTGTCACTTTAAAGAGAAATACAATATTTATCTTGTTCTAATCTAGTATTCCTCACCTGTCTTCTCTCAGCTACCTAAAAATACATCTTGTATTTCTTCAGATACATCCTGATGTATTAAAGCGCACGATGCCAGATAGTTTGAAGACATCCAACCTATGTGACTGATCTCAAATGCTAGTAATCTGTAGAATTTGTCACTGGTGCTACTTACGTTCATCTTTGGGTCATAGCTGACATTTTGAGGAAGACGACAGTCTTCAGAACATCTGCTTTCTTGGTTTCACTAACTAGTATTTTCCAGACCCTTTGCACTTTCCAGAGTCTGTCTTTTGTACTACAGATACAATATTAGCTATTCTCAGTTCTATGGAGAGCACTGAACCCCTGGAAACTCCAGTGATTCACAGCTCACTAATGGAAAGCCAGGGACAAGTTGCTTGCTGACAGGTCATTCCTTCTTTTCTAGGGCTAATTTTGATCTCTTCTTCTTCTAATGGTGCGACCCAGACAGCCTTGTCCAGACACACAGCTCTTTTCATTTCTATTTCTCTGTTTAGGACTGACTGCAGGCATTTCACTTGTTAAATTTACCATCTTGCCGTGTTTTGGGCATAGTCAAACAGCTTTGCATTATTCCAGCTACATGACTACCGTAATTAAAATTCATATTTTCCAGGCCTTCCAGAGACTGTCAACATACTGCTACACCGATTAGTCAACCAAGTCATTCTTTGGTGGTCTTGTTATTCCTTATACGTATGAAAATACAGTTTTCACTTATTTCTGGCCCATTGTCTATTCATTTTATTTAATCTGCAAGCTCTCACATCATAGACTCACTAATCTATAGAAACATTGCCCAGCACATTAAGGCTATTAACATCACTGGCTATAACATTAAACCTTATTAAGAAAAATAATATATTCCCAAGTCAGTATGACATTTAAAGCAAGATGAGGTAGCCCTAGAGTATGTATATTATGAAAATTGACTTAATAAACTCCTATTGGACAGTCATTAGAGGATAATTAAAAGCATGTGTATTTCTTTGCTTCTTTTGATACACCATCAGATTACCATTGGCCTAACCCAAATAGAGCTAACGGGAATCTTTCTACATGCTTTTTTTTGACTAATGATGGTCTTTGATGTGACCACAAGACTAGTCAAAACTCAGGCACTTTCACATCTAGTGTCCCGGATTGTTATATTTCACTGAGCAGGAGGCTTAAATCACTCATGATATATGCATTCAGATACACATATGCACACAGATACATATGCATATAGATACACATATGCACACTAACATGAATGATATTCCTTGGTCACAATCAATGATCTACAGGCACCCAAACAAAAGTTACAGACAAGTAAGATAAACAGATTTCAGAGATGGAAGTGTTCAATCTTTGATGCTCCTGTTTTGACTAAGAAGCAGAGGAAAAAATCTCAGAAGCTTTTGATAACTAGAAGATTCAGCTTGTTCTATGAAACTGAAAAACAGACGGGGGTAGTGATTTCCCTGTTTCGGTGGAATCATTACCTCTCCAGTTGCTATGAAAGTCTTCCTGTGAGTTCCATGGTTTGTGATAACGGACTTCTTGGCTGAAATGTCAGCCATCTCCATGAATATATTCATCAGTTAGAAGACCAGGTAAGAGACTTTCAGTACACATTTTTACCAGTGGGCAACAGACACGTGAAAGGGTATATGACACAAACTGATGAATTGGGCATTTCCTTGTAGTTGCTTCTTTGCCCATGTTTCTCATTTTTGCATAGACCCTTAAAGTAACCCATTGAACAGTAAATTCTAACCTGTCGCCATTTCTCCTCTCCTTCCATTTCTGCCTGTGTAGTGCTTTGAAGAGTTGTGAGCCGCACCAAACAGCTCCAGAAAAAGCATCTCAAGTCCATATGCCTTAAAGATGTCTTGGAAGTATTCAGCTTTCTATAAAAAGGTTCCAAGAACTCATATTGTTTCCATGTAAGATAAAATACTCTCCCTTCAGTCTGAGGAGTCTAGGACACAAAGCTGTTCAGAGGTTGAGTTTTCCTGAGCAGCTGACAGCAATATCTTGTTATTATAAACTCCATATGTGGTAGGTAATGAAGTACCAGAGAGCAAGCTACCACTTCTTAATCAGTCCTGATTAAAAGGTCAGCAATATTCTGATTCCCCATGACCCTTTAGGCCAAAAATCACAGCCTTAATCACTATTGGAGCCCAACCAAGGTCTCTCATCTGATATGCTCCAAGAGACAGGGTTTTAATCACAAAATCGCAGTGCTGTCTAATTTAAAGAGAGAGAAAAAGTTGAAAAAAAGGCGCCCTTACAGCATTGCTAATTGACCTTAATCTAATGTGACGTGCAATATTCTCAGCATGCAACTGTGGCAGGAACACAAAGTAAGAGTAAAAACACTTCTTAAAACTAAATTAAATTTGAAATAGTAGATCAGATTATTCCCAATGTCCTCAAATAAACCTCTGCATTGAAATTTATCTTGAGATTTCCAAATACATTAGGGGCTTCCTACATGACAACTGCAATGTATATTGAGTACAGCTCAGAGAAGTTACTTGGACTCAAGCTCATTTCTTCATTCATTATTGATAGAACAACTCCAGTGGTTTCAAAGGATGATTATAATCTACCAGATCAGCAAAAACATTCTTTTGGTGAATCTGAAGGGTTTTGTTACTTGTTGAAACACATTAATCTTTTTTCTTTAACAGCAAACAAAATCAACTACCTCTCATTCTATAAAAAGCACAAAAATTGCATTTTGACTTGTTCTTGGAAAAGGCTTGCATCTGTTCTACTGAACACAGAGCAAAAATAACAGGAAGTTTAAGACCTCACTCTTGTGCAATTGTACCAATGCAGTGTAATGGACAGCATTTTGGAGGATTTTATTCTGGTCCCATGAAGTTAGTGATGTCCTTGTGTCTGAAATTCCCACTCATCTTTTATATTGTGCCCATTTCAACTATAGTTTCTTAGCAAAGAATTTTTATAACATGTTCAGAGGACATTTCACCTGATCAATCTCCGATTAAGTCTTCCAATAGTGGTGTAGAAAGAAAGAAAATAAAGAAAGCAAATCAAGCTGATGAATATATTATCTATTCCATAAAGAATGTACATTTTGCAGCAAATATCATGGAAACAAGGTTTTACAAGTGTAAAAGAATGTTAAGAGAACTTACAGTGCCTACAAGACAATGTATTTTGCCTATTTATTTTTGGAACAAAGTTTAAGTCTTAGTCTGTAGGTGTGTGAACCAACATTTCACCTAAAACATTCTTAATGGTATCAAGAAATGCATAATCAGCCCAGAATTTCATTTTCTGACTTTCAGAACAGCTAGAACTCCCATTAAAGGCAGCATATGCTGTAGTCCCTGTGAAATAAACAGGACATTTAAAAAACTGAGGGGCAGAGCTTTCATTGTATAATAAAGTCGAGCCATGCTATGCAGGTAGCCTTAAAAGGCAAAAACAAAAAAAAAGTGGATTTATAGAATTGCAAGGAGTTAAATATGGGCCCCACTGAACTAAATGATAAAAACCACCACAGATTACAGCAAGGACAGGATTCCTCTTCCTTGGGATTTAAGTTCAGGGAAATACTACAATCCTCAGACACGTATGTTCAGTTTAACAGGGAAATGCATGATAAAGCGTATTTGGCTGCTCTTCGTTGGAGCTACTTGGAACAAGACCCAGATACAAGCAAAGATAACAGAAAGATGCCTCTGTACCTTCAGTGAAAGTGGAGCCAGATCCTTCATAACCACACATTGATTACTTTAAGAGACCTGACTACATTAGTCCTCTCCTGTGCGTCTTAATCATTTGGAATTTCTTTAAAGCACAAAGACTATCTAAAGTTACTATATTTACTTCCTACAGCCTCCTCTTCACATCACTGATCTCTGTCACCTTGCTTTGTACATTTTCATCCGCATGATCTATTAAGGGACAGACCTTCAAATGACTTCCAACAGTGAGGAGTGCTCCTGCTGCATGTATGAAACGGTTTCTTAGGACATTTCACATGAATTCTACTTTTGTTTCAAACTTCAGCCATGCTAGCTGCTAAGAATATGCTGAATAAAAAGGTGACCTTTACCCCCATATAGTTTACAGTGCAGTTATAAGATGGTGATGAAGAAGCAGGAAAGGAACAGTAAAAGAGAAAAAGCATTATGGCAGAAAATAGTTTCAGCCCCTCTTTGACCTCTATGATTACAATGTGGGTGCTTTTTTTCCCAAAAGTTGCAACAGAGGGGGGCTATGGAGATCCATCTGTAGAAGGGAAGCCATCTCCTCATTTCACTGCAAGCAGCAGCATGGCAGAAAGGTCAAAGTTTGGTTATCTTGGTTTTCCAAGAAGTTAACAAGGCACAACTGAGATCAATTTGATGAATTAACCAAGAGAAAAAGCTTACATCTCAGTATCAAGGGAAGTGCAATAGCTCTGTTAGCAATAGACTACAAAAAAAACTTGATACTATTCTTGATACCTCAGTTTTCCATGCATTTTGCCTACCACTGAAAGAAATGCATGGGTAATAGAAAGACCTTGGTTTAACAGCACAGTTTATGCTCTGTTTGGGAGTGTTATATCTGCTGTGAGCACTAGTTACCTGTTAAGGTTATTTTCTGCTATAACAACATACATTAATAGGTCCACCAACAATCTTGCTATAAGAGAAAGAATTTTTCAAAGAAATTATATGCTTCTCTGCTTCATTAACTTCAGTTGTTGGGACTAAGTTCGTAAGATTTGTCTTACACCTCCTTTTTCTCTAATTTACAGATGAACTTCTCCAAACAAGGCCCATGTTACCCCTCCTGCTGACTTTCAGTAGACCTATGCTTTTCTTTTTATTTTAAAATTTTTCCCCTTGAAGAGTGCAAATTCCTGCCTCTAAACCAATTATCTTTCAATTAGCAAGTAAAATTAATTTTCACACTTCATATGCTAACATGAGAATGACAGAAATGCTGAACATTTGTTAAATCTGTCCGTGCAAAATAAAATGACAGATGCGAGACTAGAGTTTTCAGAAGAGTTTAGTGCCTCAAAGCTCTCTCTTTAGTGAAATCGTTACTTTAAAGATACTCTGCATCCTGTTGTATTTGGAAAATGAAGGCATTTCCATAAAGTACTTGCTGGTTTGCTTTTAAAATAAATTGTGTCAAAGATTCAGGAAGGGACTTTGGTCTGGCATTTGGTTCTTCACATCTGATTTCTTATGGTGAGGAAAAAAGTCTAATTTAGAGTTTATGCCCAGGACACAATAAGGGCTGAAAGAAAACAGTTTGTAGTTTCACAGGGACTGGAATTTAGGACTTCCTAGTAGAACTGAAGGAGCTAAATTTTGGTGGACTTTCATATGGATTTACCCATGTGAAGCCCTCGGCACCCATTAGTTGTGGTCATGCCTCTGTGCTTCTCTTACTAGCAGCACTAAAATATTTTCCTTCATTTCTCCCTCGTTTTCTTAAAATCTGAAAGAGCTTAAGATATGAGGCCAAATCTATCAATACAAGTGGGCTAACAACTTTCAAAACAGTTGTGGAAAGTAAATGTAGCTTAAGAAAATGGAAGACTGAAACCATCTACCTAAATGCTGTATTCGTAGGAAACAAAGATTTAATTTATCCCCTTCTTCTGATACAGTATTAGCAATCTCACAGGACTGTGAAGTATAGTTATTATTACTATGATTTCTTGAAGAGAACATCTATAGCTATTTTATTTCCTTGGTTTTTTGTGTGTTTTGTTTTTTTTTTTTTTTTTTAAATTTATCTGGAGCCACAAAAAGCCATTGTCGTAATCCTGCCAGGTTGCTGGAAACTTGGAAACAAACACCAGGAAATGAAAGCCCTGTGGCATGGTTAGAGGCAGCAAGATGTAGAAGAGAGAAGAATCCAAGCCAGAAGCCTGCAAGATGCAGCTTAAAATTATCCTTACATACTGGGACGCCTAGGAACACATTACGAACACGCTAACCCAAGGCTGTCTCAAATCTGGTGCTAGGATCAGGTGATTTACAGGCAGCTCCACACTCTTCAGCAAAAGATATCATGTACTCAGTCCAATCAACTTTCTCCATCTCCTTCTGATTGTGAAGCTAGCAGAAAAAAGACGAAGTTTGCTAACAGACCCTTAACAGGGAAAGAGAAAAAATAATAGGAAGAAAAGCCTTATCTCAGAAGGAAAGCACTGATCATACATGAAAATCTTAGCTAAGTGCTGACATGAATGCTCACGTGCAGAAACACAAGTGAATCAACTAAGAAATTGCATCTCTTCATATTTCAGAAGCATTCTTTGTAGTATTGTGGCTGCTATTTAATATAACAGAAATCAGGCTTCCAGTCACCTCCAGCAATTTGCACACTGGCTATTTATACAATAAGTTACAAGATTTCTAAGATCAGTGTAACATTTTGGAAATTCTTCCTTAATTTCTCGGTGAGGTGATAACTCAACCCTCCTATCACTGGCAACTCCATCTGAGTATAAAACATGTCACACATTGTGTAACAGAAAATGAATATTCCATCTTAGTCTAATATTAATTGCCTTCTCCCTAACTAGATGGCAAGTGACCTTAACATATTGTTACTGCTAAGTGGAAAGAGAGAATAATAATGTTATTTGAATTGATTTGTGAATTATTGAACAAGGTTGCTAATAGCAGGCCCTTTCTGACAGGAAGTACTGATTAGATTCTCTGTGTTTATTTTTTAGTATTTTCTATTTTTCAGTCTCTTGTTCATTTTCAGTCATTCAAAATATACCTTGAAACAGGAATGTAGCATTACTGCAAAGATCAATTAACGTGAAATGTCAACGTGTAAAATGTGTTCAAGCATAAGACTCCAAATATTAGAATGGGGAATCATGGAAAAAGCACCTAATAACAGATTACTGTATGTCTCCAAAAAAATCAATGGATCTTACAACTGAAGGCCTAGAAAGTATCTCAAGTGCTCAATCTGTTCCTCTTGGTAAATTGTGGCAGGATAATCCTTACCCAAGTCATTCCTACCATGTTTGTCTACACGACTCTTACGGACTTCAAAAAATAAACACTTATCTTCTCTATGTAAACTATTCTAGTGCTTCACTATTCTTACTGCCACATATTTTTCCAGGCTGCAGTTTCAGTCTCCTTTGCTGTAATTTAATTCCTATGCTTCTATGAGAACGGTAGAGAGTCCTTGATAGCCATTCAAACAGAAAGCAAGCTGGGTTTTTTTCCCTATCACCTTTGCAACCACCTAGTAGTACTTTAATCAGAAACCCATTCCCTATCTTGCTTTTGAGAAAGTGATGTGAGAAAATATGAGACAGTTTCCTATGGTGAAGATAAAAAAACATGCATTTATTTTCAGGTACCAGCCCTTAGGGAAATCTTACCTCCCGAGTATTGAGTTTAATGGAACTGGGCCTTGCTATTCTTCTCCATCCTCAGCATGGTGAACTTGTCTCTTGTTACTCTCAGTCAAGTTATCTTCTGCCTTGACATCTTCAATGAGTTATCACTTGATTAGAGTGAAACCTATACAATCTCTCTCTAATATTTTCATCCGCCTTCTGTATAAAAGTTGTCTACTAATGTACTCCAAGAACTTGCCGGATTGCCTGAGTATTGATGTACCTCACTCCTAGCAGGGGCCTAGCTAGTAAAAAATCCTTGCCAACAGCAAATCCTGGACTCTGCTTAAAAAGTTTTCAGTTGTTTTTCAGTTGTTCAAAGATGCTTTTCACCTGATCTCCCAGCTTTGGCTGTTCAAAGCAAATTGCCACCATAACAGAGTTCCTATTTGTTTGAATCTCACTCCTCCCCAGCTAGAGGTTTTCATCAGGCCTCCCCAGCAGTAGAAAGCAAACCATACACTAAGCATATTCACACAGTTGTTTCACACGCAGGAGCACCCTTTCCCTTGTTCTTCCACTTCTCCTTTCTGAATAAACTCACACTAACTATGCCAGCAACTTCAATTATTTCAGTAAGCCTCAGCTTTTAAGTCAATTCATCCTTTTAGTTACATATGAGAAGGCCCAGGTCATCCCTTTGCCCTCTATTGGTTTATGGACAGCTTCACCATCCAATACACAAGCTCACTAGCCTCTTCATCCCCTCCTAAAAAATAGGGATTCCTAGTTCAGTAATTTTGCTTCTATAATTACAGACAAGCAATTCCTCTTTTCCTCTTTTTTCTTTCACACTGCTGTCTCTTACAAATACAGAAGTTTTTCAGAAGAGGAACTGTCATTGGGCAGTCATAGTAAAAGATAAGTACAACACCATCCATCCTAGCTTCACTTGGGGTTATGGCAAAATCTCCTTATAAGAAAGCAACTGTTGCACACCCAAAATCTGACTGAAAGAGAAGTTCTTGTGGCAAGAAAGGAGGAAAAAGAAAAAGGGAAAGTTCTCACAAAAACCAGAAAGCAAGCTCTTACTCAGCTCATTTATATGGTGTAGTTTCCCTGCCCTTTTGTCCCCTCACACTCAATCTCACTGCAGTTCAGTATGAAAGTTGAGGTAATTAAATGATTTTAAATAACTGCATATATGCTGTCATTTCCTTAGATGTCTGTAACCAAATTTTAGTGTTCAGTGGAAGTAGCACATCTGTTTTTCAAGACAATTAAGTTATTAGATACAGATGAATTCAATAAGCCCAACAGATGATCTGAGAATTTTGAAGTATAATCAATAAACCTGGAATGTGAGAAATAGAAATTGGATTTGGAAGATTAACAAAGCCTGCCATTGAAAAATTGATTTTTTTGCATAAGTGGCTGCTTTAATCGGAAGTCTCAAGGGACCTCATGCAATAGCTAATTAATAATATTGGATAGAAGGAAATACGAAGAAAAAAGAAATACTGAGGAGTAGGGCTCCAACCTTCCTTCCCAAGTGCACCAGCAGTTGTCTTTGTACTTCACAGCCCTAGGGGAAATAAAAGCAGCTGCTTCCTTGCATCCATGTTGCAAGATACCGTGAGTTCTTCAATATCCCTTTAGCCATAGTTCAAAGAGAGTGAAAAAAATTTGAAAGAAAACAAACAAAAAAATGCTCAACTAAAAGCTTAGTATCACAAAGTAAGACAAGACAATGCAGATCTCTATGGCACAGAACATGAGAAATCAGTTTTCTGATTTCCTGCAATTTTATGGCCCTTTTACAGGGATTGTTTCTGGTTCCATAAAATAATGTTCCACAAAATAATCAGGCCACAAGTGATTTATGATTAAGGTCTCCAGCCTAAAGCTGATTGCCCGAATCACAGCCCTTCCAGAGCTCAGTGTGGTGTTAATTCAGGAAACTTAATGTTTCATTAGAGACTTATTAACTGTAGCGTGCTTCTGTCACAACATCTCTGTACAAGCATAAGCTGCTTTTGTAATAAATAATAAATGAAAGCCTGGTCTGGAAAGCTCCTGGCTGCTGGAATGCAGTCGTCTACAATACTGAAGTATGAGAGTACACCTGTGTGTTGGGGTTGCTACAAACTGCTCCTCAGCCTGTGGTTATATACACGCTCACAAACACACAGAAATATTTCATGATTCGATTTACGCCACGGAGGAATTGCTCCAGATCAGCAGATTTTCGTGCTGTTTCTTTTTCTGTATTGCAAGAGAATTTCGTATTTTTACTCAAGCTTTTCTCATTCACAATAGCTATTCAAGGAAACCCTTAACAAGTAAGGACTCCACCTTTATTTTTTTTTTAATCTAAAGAAAGCTAGATAATACTGATCTTTTTGTGCTAGACCATTTAGGCAGGAGAGATCCTTCATATGCCTCAATTTATTTTTTTAATTTAAATTATTTTTTGAGATCAAGCAAGACTTTTTGGGGTAAAGCAGAGAAGACTCAGGTGCAAGTGTAACAGTTTAAGATAAGATTGCTAAAATAATTTATATAGCTTTTTTATTATTATTTTAATCCACAGCAAACAAAGGGAGTTACATCCTCCAGCTCCATAAATAAGGTGTCTAAGAATTTCTTCTAAAAGCAATCAAATTTCCTTTATTTAGCTGCCTTTAGTGTCAACAAATGCTGAATTATGCATGGAGGCAATGATATTCTGATACTCGCTTCCAGTGACTTTATTAAAAATGGAGAGAAATCAATATTGGTTTCAGTACTGAAAAATGCAGGACAGCTTGACGATCTGTGAAAGCAGCCAAAGACATTAAGAAGTCAGCGTCTGGTTTGATTTTTGAAGATTCAGCAACCTCATGTTTCAGAAACTTGGTTCTTTAAAACTCTTTGGTCTGCCTAACAAATTTTAAAAATATATCCTTAGAAAGATCTCTGTTCTTGTTCCACGCTACTACTGCAGCCTCATTAATTTCGCTATTTATGTTTATTGATTTCCACGTTCAGCTCTTGTTTGTCCCAGCAATGGGAGGAATAAAAATTCGAAATCTTATGGAAAGCATTACCCAATTAGAGGCAGAGCACTTTTTGGAAGTCCCTTATCCTATGCAATAATAGTTAAGAGAAAACACATTTCAAAAGGCTCCTCTTTCATGAGCTATTTTTGTTTCCTATCAAATCCATTTTTCCTTCGCCCTCCAGACATACTGGGCCATTGAGTTCCACTGCCATCCTTTCAGCGTAGAGGTAATCTTCATTTGCTTAAAATTGTTTACCTTATTATGACATTTGTTCCCTCTTAGTAACTGTGTTGTAAGGAAGTGCAAACTCATGCTATCTACATCTTATTCCATTCGATTCCATGGATTTCTACTCTTGTAATTCTCAGCTTATTCTAGCATTTGCCTGGTCTTTTTCCTATAGAAGATATTCCAACTTTCTGAACTGTCTCTTTGCCCTTCTCCAAGCATTTCCCTATGTTTAAAAAATAAATAAAAGATGGCCAGAGCTGTATTCAAGGTGTGTGCTGTAGATTTATACAATGGCACAATGGTGTTCTCTGTTATCCAATCTTTTCCTAATAACTTGCAATATTTAATTTGCTGTTTTGTTAGCTGTACAGATCTGAGCTAAAGTTTCCAATGAATTATACATAACAAATCCAATACATCTAAAAAAATCCATCTCCTTAGTGTGAGGGCTGCTCCAAAAGTACTGCCTCCTATTTCATTATGTTGGCCCATGACATCAGAGCACCTGCTTTCAGAGTGATCAGCAGCTGATCAGAGCATCACAGTGCTTTGATTTCACACTTGGAGATGCATGAAAGGAGAGATACTCTTTTGGGTAAGTCAGCATCTGCAGGCAGTAGAGAAGAATTCTTATTCCCTCATGCCACGGTTACATATCTGTCCTCTAGCAAAATCATAGCTCTGTATCTCAAATTCCCCAACTGTTTTCCAACACCTATACCCTCAAGGCTATTGTGAAGATTCATTTATTAACATTAATTGACAGATATTACACAAGCAACATGTCAGAACTGTTCTGATATATCTCAATATGTCACTGTTACCAGGAGAATTAAATGATGTATCACATTTTTATGTGTATATACATACACGAGTTTAAAAATAATTCCATAGGTAGCTCAGTTCTTCTAATAAGAAAAAATGATGTAAAAATCCTGATTAATCATATACAAATGGCTTACTTCAATAAAGCTTTTTGCAGCAACTTTCAAAAACTTGTAGCAGCATTATTAATTAGGACTGCTAAGAGCAATAAGCCTTCATATTACATGCAACTGATAGTTTTATTTATTTACATGAAATTTTTATTATTTTTCTTGGGTGGCTTGGGGTAGTTCTTTTCCCCAACTCTACCAGAATACAATTTTACCTAGCCAAACTGACATCTAACAGGAAGGAGAGAGTTGCACGTAGCCTTTGTAACTCAAAAGGAAAACACAATGATTTATCCTGCAAAACCCCTAGTTTTTACTCAGCTAGTACAGGAAAAATGAAGTAATGCAGGGTGTCCACTACAGAGCCATCAAGTGTAACAGGCTGGAAAGGCAGATAAAATAAAATAAGGGATTGGGGAGCTGGTATTTCTCACTGCAATTGTTGCTGTATTAGGGGTTTGGCTTCACAAGCAATCACTGGGTGGTTGCTTAGGTCTTGAATATTTACAGAATATGGCCAAAAAGACGTTTCTGTTACTAGCAAAATGTTTCACTTTCAGCTAAAATGATCTTTTAAGTTATGCTCAGAGCTATCAAGCTAAGAAATACAAATTTTAGCTGTACACACACGTACACATTTCAAACCTTGAAGTGTTCTCACCTCTTGTGTTCTTTTCTTTTTTTTCCTTTTTTTCCCCCCTCCTCCTTTTAAATAGGATATTTTGAATGGTCTGAAGCTGAAATGTTAACTTTCTTTAGAGCTAGCAATTTTCTAGTATCTACTGAAGTTTTCTCAAATTAAGAATAAGATTAAGGACATAAGTAATCAAGACAAACACACAAATCAAGATGCCCCACTAAACAGCCTCTCTACGCTAGTTTTTTCTTTGTTGTACTTAATTTGGTTAATTGGTTTTTCTTTGTTAGTATTAAATCACTCCTGGAGCGCACAGCTCCTTTAAGATCTTCAAGTGATCTAAGAGTACTGCAGCAATTAACAGCTCTCAACCATGTTCCCATGAAGTAGCTGGGATTGATGCATGGCTGGGTGAGAGCTCCTAGCAGATATGCAGTGAAACCTGAGTTCACCATTTTTACCAGGAGACCAGAACAAAATTAGTCGGGATAGTCCCAACTCAACCAAGACTTTCAGCAACCAGCACTAGTCTTGTTCTTCACAAGAAGAACAGGAACTCTTCCAAGCACTTTCAGTTGGAGTCTTTGTCCATATACTCTTTGCCATGCTTTAATTTTATTTTGAAACAACCACACCAGGATTCCTCTCCTCCCTGCTCTGCTTGCACGTCTAGTGCCCAGCACAGTGGATTTTCCAACAGTTTGGGATGTGGAAACATTTCTATACTTAATACTCAAAGACAAGCAGTAGCAATGAAAACAGCCTAGAGAAAGCCCGGAGCTAGCAGGCAGGCTCCAGCTGGAAAGCACCATCTCGGTACATTGGAGTGCAGGGAGTCCAGTTCCAAGCAGTGTATTTCTGGACTAGCAATGAAACAATAGAGGAGCCTATCATTAAATGATGGGAGAGGAAAAAAAAGTAAGAAAGAGTAATTGAGACAGGATCTACGATGAAGGTACAGCTTACCTGTGACAACATGGGTTGAATACATTCAAACAAATATTGACGATACCCAAAACTCTGAGTAGACATGCATTTGTCAATCAGGGCAAAATTCCTCATTGTAACAGATTCAATTTATCGTTCTTGCCTCCAGATGTGTTTGTTTATCATCTCTTCCAATTAAAGTAGTCTATTTGCATAAGCAATGCTCAAAATTGAATATTTAACCCTTTTAAAAATTGAACAAGAAAGTCAGAAAGCAAGTATTCACACAGACAGTACAACAACTTTCTGGAAAGCAGTATCAGCTGTTACATCACATTTCAGACCTGCTTCCACGGAAGCACGCAAGTGACAGCATGCAAAGCTAGCAACAATGTTGATCCATTTTCCTCAAAACTTTTTCCCCCCACAGTAGAAAATGAGTCCTGCAACTTTCATTGCAACTTACAACATTTCATTAACAGGGTAAAATCTATCCCTGTCTTAAGTCTCTGACAACTATAGTATTTCATTCGATATTCAAAGCCTGTGTATCTAAGCAAGATGATGTTCTACACAAATCAGAAGATGAAATTCCTACCCTCACAGGCAAATTTAGTTCTTTAGAGAGTACTCCTGGAGGTTGGAGGCTCTCACAGCCAAAAAATGATTCCCTGAGGGATGACTGCTTCATAAAGGATTTTCTTTTAAAGAGTATTGGGGGTCACTTGTAGACAGGCTTGAGTTTCAAAGAGAAACGTCTTTATTCTCCATGGACTCAGTGAGCATATCAAGTCACCAGCAGTAATGCCGTAGCCTTGTAGGCCCTAGAGAGGGTTTCTAATGTTCACTAGAGGCCAGGTTCTCTTCTTTCCTCCATGCCTGAGCAGCCTAACACTCCTAGAGACACGTTATTTATTTCTGCTTGGTTTATAGGAAGAACTCTTCAGCTGTTAATTAGCAGAGGATTACTCTTCCCTTCCCAGGACACAGCAAGGCAAGTCTGAACTCCATTCGCTCCACCCTCAGCCCTGGAATTCTTGGTCCCCAGGTGAAGCTTTGGCAAAGACGATGTACAGAAGACACTGAACAATTAAATGTATCCTACTTTAGAGGACACAGGGAAGGCTTGCTACTGGAGTTTTTGATCAAAAACACATACAGGTATGAAAAACAATTATTGCTCTTATTTCAAATTGTCCTCCCACCGTGGGACAGCCCACAGAATTCAGTTCACGCTCCACCAAATTTAATTGGTTATTCCTCTGAAGGTTTCCGTATGTCTTTAGCATGCACCATTTCAAATATAAACTAGTAAAATTGGTTTCCACACAAAAAGTTGAATGCCATTAAGAATATATTCACGTGTATAAGAACATTAGTGGACCCAAGGTGCTAGATATAAATGACAAATAACTAGCTTAATAGCTAACAGACGACCATAGAGCACCTTGCACAGTGTGGTATCTAAGTTTTTCCAGGAACCCTTCATGTTTTTGTTACAGAAAGAACAGCATGTATTTGTAACGCAGGATAATTTGTCACCTAAAGCAGTCTGTGTGCTGTCTTGTTGCTGATTTTTCTCTATTCAGTCTCTCTCTATTCTATTGCTACTATTAACACAGCTCTTTTATGCGTTTTTCCTTCAGAAGAGGCATAAGAGCAGCACCTTCTCTTTCAGAAAATAAAAACTATTCTCTTATTTGTAAATATTGCTTCCAGATTAGATTTGAAAGCTCAGTAAGGATCTGCAGTATAAGTAATGCCATGGTATCTCAGACACTCAACCCAGTTGTTATACTCTGGGTAGAAATACTGCCAGCTGCTTGAGCAAGTGTGCTGGGGCTTCAGTACTCCTTTTCATTTGGTGACACCCTGCCCCGTCACCTGATTCCACCACATCCTATAAACAGTTCAGGTGATTCAGAACCACAGGAGCAAAAGGGAGGTGTTCGTAAGCTTGCCAGTGGAGCAGATTTAAATATTTTTCCCTGCACTCTGCAGTTTATTAGGTCTAGTAGGCGTGAGCTTGTCTCTCTCTCCAGAGGCTGCAGCCACTCATCTTAGCGTTGGTTTCTTCAGCACAACCACTACCCTTCTCGTGCCAAATATCCAAATTCTGCTGATCAGTAAAGCACCTACTCACCCCAGCAAGGATGACTTGTAATGTTATCAGCAACGGCAAGCAAATAAAGGGCATGCAGGTAAAGGGTTGTACACTAGAGTGACTTGGCCGTAAATATGTTCATACTGGAAAGCAGAACAAAATTTACAGCTCTCATAGCACTGAAATTCTAGAAAAGTGTCCCAGTAGCAAAGATGTTTCATCATCCTTTTATTTTTGAAAACAAGTTGGATCAGTTTATGAACAGTATTGTATATAATAAGAGATGGGACTTGAATACCCAGGAAATACTTTCTAGTCCTATATTTCCCTGAGATTACAGAAGTTTGTTTTTTAGCTCAAAAGCATTGCATAATCCCTCATGAGGTTTCAAAATCCCATGCTTCTAGTTCATTTTCTAGATATTTCCTACTCCTTCAGCATTTTTATTCTACCTGAAGTATTTTAAACCCTTCAGTATTTTTTCCTGCCTGAGCAAATTTTCCTGATTCTCCTCAAAGCTAAGGCATTGCAGCTACCAGCTTGGTGTCAGACAAAAAAAAAAAAAAAAAACCTGAAATGTCATTATAGTTATTTTATTTGTGTATTTCATGGTTGGGGAGCAACCTGAAAGCTTAGTTTCACCAGGGCTGATTCAGTTACACGCATCTGAGTCTATGGAAAGGCTGATGTCACCACACCGCAGCGTAGGCTTTCCATTTCTGCTGTTAGGTTCCCTAAATTTGCTTCTACACCATTCCACAAAAGGACTCTGTGTGTGGGAGACCCTTTCACTGCTATAAGGGTGAAAGGGTGGGGAAAGGCAGGTGACAGCAGTCTCCCACACAAAACCCTTGGCTTGAGCTGTGTCTCTGAGCTGGACCTTGTCAGAGAGCAGGGAAGCAGGAGCTCAATCAGAAAGACTTCTGCTTCTCCTTCCCTATAGCAACAACTTCATTAAGGACATCCTTCATCAGGGCATGCAGTTAGAACAATTGCCTCACTTGGCAAACCAAGTGCATAATCCTTTTTCTCCTAATGCTCCTAGTAACGGTTCATCATTACATCCTATCCCATTTCTGAGTGGTAAAGCCTCTAGGAACACAAGTGTGCATGGCCACTAGGACTAACACATCAGTTTGTATCTAGGAATTACGCACATTTTCCATACTTGTCACTCAGAACACAGAAATTGTGCTTGTCCATGGGACATCATCAGCTGTTTGGGTTATTACAAGTTGTTTCTACAGGGTCACAGATTCTGTGCAAAGCTAAAAAACAAAACTATAAACAGATTTCTCAGCCTCTATTCCATCTGTTCCATGGAAAGCATGCTGCACTGCATTTTTACATGACATAACATACTCAGCCTTGTTGTTCTCATGCCACATGGTCTGATGTGACCTGAGACACAGGATCCAGAGAGGCAGGCAGCCAGGCAGGCACACCATGAACAGTGAAGTAGTTGTGCTGAATTGCTTATTGATTAGCAATTGTTCAGCTTCTAGTCAAAAAAGGAAAAACAAAATCCTCCCCCATGGAGATGGGGGGAAAAAAGGAAAAAAAGCAGCAGCCAAGCAAATAAAAAACCCTCAGATACTAAATTTACAATTAAGGAAAGTCACACAGTCGATTAGGGTAAAGGCAGAGCTGTATCACACTCTGCAGTCAATAGAGTAATGAGCTTTGCCACAATGGTATCTCACTTAGCATCATGGCTCCCGCTCATATTAGCGGAGCAGGAAAACCTTCTTAAACAATTTGGGGCATTCTCTCGTATGATACCTGACCCATCATCTAGTAAGCACTCTCTGTAGTCACACCCTGTTTCGTATCCAAGTGTAAAGTACCGTGTCCTAAAGGGCTCGACTACTTTTCTTACACAATACTCTGGCAAAAGCAAAGAAAAACAATACAAGAAAACAAAGAACCCCCCATCTCCTATGATGGATTTGCAGTCTAAGTGCAAGTGAAAGAGTCCAAGAAGAAATAGTTTCATACTACTGAATGGAGGAGTCAGACTGGTCACTAGCAGAAGCTTCCTGAATTCAAGTAGCACAGCACTAGAATCAATTCCCTAGGAAAGGTGCTGGCAGCTCTCTCACTGGATGTTTTTATGGAGACAGACACAGGCAGACTTGATCCTGTATCGGGACAAGGAAATAAAAAACCCTTGAGTTCTATTCCCCCATGGCAAGGCAAGAAAGAGCTAGAAGACAATACTAATCAAAATGATCAGTCTCCTGTGAGAGGAGAAATGCATCAGCAGACCTTCACCTGGCATTAAAATGTAACACAATTGCTTGGTCTCCTTAATAGCTTTAGTCATGATTTGATATTAAAGCAATATGATGGAATGTGCTTGGTTAAGAAAAAACACCGTTATTTCCCACACACTGTTTATGAGCATTTTCAGAAATAGCACAGGTTCTCTTTCCCCACAGGGAAGACATGCTGTGATTTATGGGCTGTAATAGTGAGCTTAATTGGAAAGGAGATATCATTGTTGACAGCTTTGTCTTCGTCTGGTAAATAATGGAATAAACCTGCAGGGAGCACTTACTCCCCCATCAGAGTTTCGGACAGTGACTTTTGGAGGCCACATACTTTCTAATGTATTTGCAGTATAGCTTGCATGCTGAGGCCATTGCCACTGCATCTGTGCACAGCTGTCCCTGGAGCCCCATTTGTTTCATCAGTGAGGTCGCCTGCGCTCGAGATAGGAGCTGGGTAATGGAGAGGAGGAGTGCTGGACCATGATGCAGATATCCATCTACATTGTGCAATGGAGTGTCAAGCAGACAACCCCTGCTCAAGAACCTTGAGCCTTCTACAAAGCGCAGAGATCTACAGATTGGTCAGACAGAGCTAAGGTAATTTGGCCAGAGCTAAATAGCTTGAGGCAAGCACTCCATGGATGGGACTTGCCTCTGATTCTGTTTGTATTCAGATTCTAATAGATAGCCAAGGTGTTTGCTAATTATAAGCCTTAGTGATTTTAGCTAGAGAGAGGGTATTATCAAAGGGGTCCAGCTTGTTTGGCACTTGCTGTTTAATTAGCGACCAAAAAAACTGCTTTAGAAAAAGGCTTTTTAAGCACTCTCTTGAGCATGTTTACATTGCCATTATTGCTTCTCCCTTCATCATCAGTTTCAGGACAGTTTACAAAGCCAAGGGGCCCAAACCAGATACATCCACATTGTCTGTTACAGAGTTCAAATGCTTAACATCTCATTCTCCCTGCCCAGAGGGACAGTTAGCCCACACCAGTCTGGGGCCTGCCAAGTTGGCTAAGGCAACGCACAAGTCATCTCAAAAACAGAAATCACAGTTCATAAGCAAGACCCTGCAGATAAGGTAAAGAGGATTTATTGAACTAAGAGACAACTCCAGTATGAACAACTCCACTGTAGTTTGCACCATATGAACCACGCTTCTCAACACAACTATGCACTCCTTACACAAGTGCCACAAAGACTGTGGCAGAAGCTGCTGTACATCACATCACCCCCTTTGCCCTGCAACATAAAGATGTCTGACTCCTGTGATGATATTATCTGAATCATATTGGTAAAATAATTCAAAACCAACAGCTAAGAAACAGTGAGAGGTTACACTATGCTCTGTTCCATACCTTAAGTTCTGTGAACATTTTTTTCTTTTGAATGATTTCATTAATTTTTCCTTTGCTTTTAAGCAGAAAGCCATGGAGTTAACACATAGAAAAGAAAGACATGTTTAAGTAAACTCTTCACAAAGTTTAATTAGATTCTTTTTCTTAAAAGGAAAAGTCAGAAATATATTAACTATATGCATGGACAGAGATGCTGAATTACCTTTACCTATTTTTTAAATACAGTTCTTTCCACTCATTCTAATATAACCTTGTCTTCTTTTCTCCCTGCCCTTATTCATGATGTTCTGTACAACCTCACTCCCCTCAACACTAGTTTTTCATCAATGACAGCTCACTTACATCCTCTGATCGACAGTAGCTAGAGATAAAACACAATACTAGGAGGTAAGTTGGATGTGATGGAGAATAAGGAATGATTGAATTAATACATTGTATTGCCTCATCTATTATGTCTGTGTTGTTCTTGTCGTTCCATTCCCAAGTGACATGCTGTAAAGGACCAACACTTCTCTGACTTTCTGCAGACAAAAGGAAGAAAACAGCAGCCTGGAAAGAGTAGTACTTGCACAGCGATGTTAAGTGTTAGGGAAGTTTATTCTAGAAAAGATAGATAAAATGTGGAATCGAAAAAACACCACCACCACCACATGAAAACAGTCAGAGAAAAAGATTTATAGAATTCCAAAAGATATGTATGACCACGGTGCTTGAAATATAGTTAAAGATTTCTACAGGGCTGTAAACCTCACTGTCATGGGATATCAGCACAGAAAAGAAGTTGGAAAGATTCCTAAAATGACCACACAGAACAGAGGAAGAGTTTGTAAGAATTTGAATCATTAACTGTCAGAAGAAAAACATATTAGAAGCAAGGGTTAAAGGTTAAAGCCAATCTCTATTTACCTAGAAAATAACTGGGACTAATAGGAACAAATATTCACGATGAAAATGCTTATACCTTGTTCTGAAAAAGATGATGCCCACCACGATTAGATACAGAATGTGGTTGATAGAGACCCTGGCTCTGATCTAGTCCAATAGTGCTCCAGTATACCTGCCCCTATGGATCGTATGGAACAGGCACCTAATAAGCAAACAATGGCAGCTGCAAAGGGCAGCTAAATGATCTCATAAGATACAATCCAGATAATCAGTGTGGATAAAGATCACCGATTTCTGAAGATGCAAAACCTTTGGAAAGAATTGCATGAGGAATGCACATGATGTGTTACTTTCCTCTTTACTGTTTAGCAAAGCATCCCTGATGTCCAGGAGGTTCCTGCAGCTAGAATACAGGCACATTTGTTAACCAATGTGATGGCTACTGCTCAAACTTTCTCTCTCTCAGAAATGAAAATTACAACAAAAACCTCCAATAAAATGCAACAAGACCAAGAACATCCTTTTGAACTTCTGTATCTTGGTGAGGAATCAAATAATTTCCTAGCTGAATTATATCAGCAGAGTGAAATCTTTGGTAGAATTCAGAGATCCTCTTCTCTTCCCACAGCGTTGCTGCTAGAAACTGTATATCTGTGTATTGAAAGGTAAATAGGCAGGCACTTTAACATTACTTGCGTTCGTAACAATAACGTGAAAGATCATTAATGATGATTTAGATCTCATAGCACGTCTTCTCAGAAGAGATTTGCCAGCTTGCACATCTAATTATTTACAGATATTCGTGTTGCAAGAGGGATGATAATCACATCTTTGGCTAGCATCTTCCTTGGATTCATGAAAAATCCTCCTAGATGGAGTCATCACTTCTTCCACTGCCCTGCTTCCCACCCCGACCCCCTTAATCTTTATTTCAGTAGTCTTAGCTTCTAGAAAAGTGACAGGAGCAAGTGGCAATATCCCTTTCTCCAGTTTCACAATAGGTAATTTCTTGCAATATCAGTTTAGCAACAGGAGGACAATAAAATGTCATCTGAGAAAAGCATGAGAGACTGAAAGAAAAATAAACAAACAATTTATTCTGTCTAAGAGCTAAAAAGTGTGCGGGGGAAGTCCTCACTTGTTTCTCTTTTCTGTGTCCATCAATGCAGTATGACAGTGCCATATGGAAATACTCCCCTCTCTTAGGTCCCACAATCTAAAGCTCAATAACGAGCTTTTATGTAGAAAATAGGAGTATCCAGGATGTCTGTTTCACTGTGCTGCAGGAAACACTAGCATTTCTTGTCTATCATTTCAGTGAGATACGGGTCTTCCAGCCTGGTGTGAGGGAAGGACACATTAGGAGCAGCATTTCCCAAACTGGCTGGCTATTCTCAAGTGATAGTGTATAAAAACAGGACAGTTGATTCCCTAACTACTCAGTTTCTGCTCCTGATGTAAAAGCCAACTTTCTATGGACTAAACAAACAGAAGCATATGTGCTCCCATCCATCTCTGTGAGAAATTTTTGTGTTGTACTTTGATACACCTTACCGTAGAGAGTGAATTCAGGATCTTAATACATGAAAGTACTTGTGCTTTATACATCCTTTACAAGCAGGGAGCTTCTCTTTCATAGAAATTGAGGATCTGTGCACCTTGACTTTGAAAGATCTGTCTGTGAGTCAGAGGCCTCACTGGACTGACTCCAAATTCCTGAAGAAACGTGCAACTACAACCTAATCTTAATTTGAAGGAGACAGTCACACCTTCTCACTGGCATTCAGACAGAATAGCTGTAACTGCGCATGCAGATTCCCAATTAATCAATACATGCTTTGTTAGATTGAGATAGATACAGCTCCTGCATCCCCTGGAGGGCAGCTACGTGATGGTGACAGATGTCTGTCAGGTCCTCGTCCATCCTGCACTGCTGACAGCCAGCGAGGCTGAGCAGGGTCAGAACTCTCCCTGCAGCATTTTCCAAATCTATTTTGTACCTGCCTGCCACATACCCCAGCACCCTCAGTGTTTTTCCCTTCTGCACTACATCACCCATCCTCACCGTGCCTTTTAATTCCTCACCCTCTTCACCACTCTCCTCTAGGTTTTCCCCACAGCATTTGCCTTCCTCTCCTGCTTCCACCCACTCCCTTCAAGACCCTGCACGACACTCCTCTTGCAGCATCTTCCAATTGAGCAGCACCTTTCTCTGACCCCTGTTGACTGACTGCTCTTCCACACTTGACAGCAGCAATCCCAACCCCCCCCCATCAATAACATCTAATTCTTTATCTGCATATTTCCTCACCTGTACAAGCTGATGCGTGGTTCAGGTTTATGTATTACGCAAAGTGCTCACTTTCACTGTATATGCAATCCTAGAAGACAGTTGATTGCAAACAACCTCCTGTTAACTTAAAATACTGACTAGATATCACTGCCTGCTTCCTGGGGGCTGACAGAAAAGGATCTGAGTAGGGAATTTAAGCAGGAAAACAACATCCCTCATGACTTGCACTGCACCCTGCAGTCAGAAATTACATCACAAAATGAGAACTGAAGTATCTACTTCTTTAACAGTGCTTATGTACTCAGAAAAATGCTCTCTAAAATGTGTGCAATAACTCCACCTGGTGATTCTCAACGTTACATGGTCAGACTCAAAGCTGTCTCTTAAGAGGGGAGCATCATTGTCGTACAAAGTAAAGGCCTAATTTGTAATGTAAGCAGCATATAATAAGCCCTATGGTTTGTTTTTAGGCTTTGATCTGCAGATCAAATTTCAGACTTAAAACAGTTATAAATTAGAAAATAGTACCCATCTAGTCCACAGAATACATACTAAAGTCTTGGTACAACAGTAAGAACTTCATATATCCCACAGGAGAATCAACAGTTAAAAATGTATTTTAAATTATCATATTCATAGGGAGAATATAAAAAGCATCACCCCCTCCTTAATAACTCATTCTTCATTTTTCAGAAACAGAAAAACAGCACAGCTGACATTCAAGGTGCAAAGCTGTGAAGCAAACAGCCCACCCCTTCCCCTTTTCAGGGCACTGATTCCAAGGACTGTCCCACCTGATCCTTCAGAGGAAATTGATTTTTGATACTAGAGCCACAGACTATTGTGGGTTGAAAGTGAGAGTATTGTTTGTTATCCTATAGCTGTAACAATAACTTTTATCACTCCTTTCAGACTGAAATGAGAGGTGCGGAGCTATCTTTTTTTTAGCCACTAACACAATATCCTTAACGCAAAAAGTTTTCCAAACACTACACAGATCTAAGGCAAAGATGGATCTAATTCTCTACAGTATATTGTCAAAGCTTCTACCTTTAATTGGAACTGACCAAAAATTGTATGTGTGCACACATCCAAAAGCATGCACTTGAGATTTCACTTCCTACAGGTTCTGCTAGTGAGATTCCTCAGCCTTTCTGTAACTGATACTGACAGATTCTTGTCAATTAGCCTCGATATAACATGGAAAAACCTCAACTCTTCACACATTGTGATAAACAAACATGATAAAGGTAAAAAAAGAAACCTTATTTGAATTAAAACATGGTTTTCAATATATTTCCTTCAGTTTAAACAGTATATTTTTCTTATTTCTGTGAAAGCAGAAGAAAAAAATTCTTAGTGTTACCAAAACTATTGCTGACTTGCAGAAGAGTAGAGAGGTTTTTTTGAGTAGGAAACTCATCTGACAAGAAGAAAGTCTCAAGCATCTTTTACTGCGGTGATTTGTACCTATCAATTCTGTGCCACTGCTCTCTGAAGTACAATCTAATTAGGAAAAGACCACTGGATTAATGCTCCATCCTAGTGAGCTATGAGCTATAAGCACAATTTTTTTTCCCTGCTAGCTGGAGTCTTCTTCCCCTTTTGTACGTGCCTTTGTGGGGTGCAAGGTAAGCGTGCTTAGAGCCATTCCTTATAAAAGGAAGAGAACCATTCCTAATGACTGCTAAGATTTCAGTGAAAATATCATGTAATGGGATTCCAAATGAGTGCATTTGCCATTAGCTTGATGAAGTTACAGGTTTGCTGTCTCCTCGTGTTGCAGGTGCCAGAATCATTCCTCAGATGGCAAAGCCATTTCTATTTTCTTGAACACTTAGCAGTGCCACGAGTTACCGCTGCCTCTGATGTTGAAGCAAGTGCAACACGTGTGTGCCCTTTAGAGCCATACCTACACTGCCACAAAGAAGCAAAAGGAAAATAAGGCCAGCTGAAAGTTTTCAAAGGATTATCATTCTTCCTTAACACCGTACCTGGATCAGAAAAGAGAAGCCACAAGTTCCACCCCAAGTCACCCAAAAGTCAGAGAAGTAGCTCCTTGCAATGCAGAGCTGTGCAGAGACACCAAGTCATGAATTTTAGGCAGCAGCACTGCCCCAGCTCATTTGTTGGTGCAGTTACACTATTTACAATTACATGCAGGATTTCCTTGCTCCTGTAGAAACTCATGATCAGACACCACAGTGATGGCATACAGCAATCATTCTGCAGGCTTCAGAAGCATTGCCCACCTGACTCTGATGCACTATTTTCCTGCAATTATTTCTTTGTAATGAGTTTATTTTACTGTGAAGAGTAAACAATGCATATCCCCTCTCCTCCCGCGCACCATAATCACTCGTTAACATTTCTGCTCCTTCACCAGATGCTGGATTTATCTTAACTAAGTTGAGGTGTCCAGAGAAAGCAGACAGTTTATTTGTTCACAATCAACAAGAGGAGGAAGGAGCCTCTAGAGACCAATTTATGTCAGAGACATCTAGTATGGACTCGCTCTGAAAACACTTCTGTTCACCTGTGACACATGAAGACTGATCAGACAGTTTTGACTACACAGCTACGGTTTAAGTTAGTCCTTCAGCAGATGGTCTGTGCACTTAGATAAAGAATAGGTACTAATATATCACAACTCAAGCATGATTCTTTGGAGAACATAACTGTGCAAATTTAAGATATTTTCACCAAGAAACTGGCAGTTAGCAAAATACTGTCCATTGACTAACATGACTCCACTGAACGATAAACATGTTTTTTTCATTCACAAAATGATTTCTGAATCACTTCACAAGTGATATCCATCAAGAACCTTATGGTAAAGAAATCATTAACAGCAGTCCTGAGCATAGTAACACTTTTCAAGGCTGTAGCTCCTGGAGTCATTACAGTAGAAATATCATACCCATATATAAAGGCAGATGTAAGCACATTCATTTTTATTTCTTGCAACAAGTCCAGAATGAGTTCATAAAAAGATGGAAATTGCATGCAATGCCATTACATCAAGCAGAAAAACCTGACATTTTCTGTAGTTAACAATACATTACTCCCAACATTTGCCTGTTTTAAAAAAGTCATCTAGAAGAACCAACCTCACAACGTCCTTCACTTCACTTCAGACCATGGAAAGCATTCAGTGACAAGTATGCATACTGGAGAACTTTGTATTCCAAGATAGGGAGAGTGGCATATGATATTGTTGGAGACAGGAAAACCTGCACACGTGGAATTATGAACTCCTTTGCAGTTGACCTGCTCTTCTCTGCTCCCACCTTTCTGTCAGCCCATTAGGGTGAAACAGGGAGCTCCCAGTCCCAAGTGGGTATTGTCACTGGTCAGCACTAAAAGCTGCACTGAACCTGATATTGTTAGCACCCAGCCACTAACAGCTCTGTAGATGGCTGTGATTTCAAAGGAACTGTCACCTCCAAGCTGAAACAGACCCATGGTCACAGTCTGCAGTTTTTCCACTGTGACTAGCACCGGAGGCTTTGCAGTAAATTGCAAGAAGCCTTGGAAAAATCAAGCTAGAGGATAGCTTAATGTCTCAGCTCTTACTGGTAAATATCTTTCTATCCACAAAAATATAGAAACATATCATTCACTATGGGTTAGCTATTACATCATATAGATTTTTCAATCCTTTTTAAAAGGCAACAACCTGTTGTTTCACTTGGCATAAGTAACATCATTAGAGCAACAAGTTTCACCAATGAGTTGTATATGCTGCAAGAAGACATGACTCCCAGATCTAAAGAATTTTTTGATTATTTGATTTTTATTTGTATTCATTTATTTTTACAAGAGAAAGTGTCTCATACAACTGGCTACATCTACACTTGAGCAGATTTTTAGTATCAGACAGAAATGATTGGTAGAGGGTCGAAGGATGGGGATCCCAGTTTCTGCCTACACCAAGTGATGGGGTCAGAAGGGGTTGGGACCTTCATCCTTCCTAAGAGCCAACATCTGCCTTTTCCTACCAAGTTTATAACACCTCATTTGAACTCTCCTTTGGAAAAGAAAAACAGTCTGGTGGATGAACATGAGAGCTTTGCCCATAAATCTGTTTTTCTTTGTCATAACCAAGCTTGAAACGGCACTGTTCTTTATTTATACGTTATCATAGACATGCTTAAAGGAAGAAACCACAATCACAGGGGCATTTTTTTTCTTAGTGCATTCAGTTCACATTTCTTCAGATAGGGTTCGATCTTAAGCGGCTTCACCATCAGGATAGGTGACACTAACATATGTTAATATTTTAATTCTCACACCTCTTTGGAGTTTGATTATTTATAGACAGATGCAAAAGAGAATCTATTATGCTTTATGGAAAAATTAAGAGAGAAAAATCCAAATTCACAACTTCCTCACACTTTATGAAACTTCTGGGAAAATCTGTCTTGTTACTCTACAGAGAAACAAATTCATCCTACTCTTGAAATTAAAACTCCTAAACCACCTTTTTTATTATCTGTTTCCTTGGGGAACTACCGTCACACAAGCTTCTGCAATTCTTTTGTACACCTTCACGTGGTCTCTGTCACCTCCAGGAATCACAGTCTGGGGTGGAGCATCCTTGCTCCCTCCCTGCTGTTTGCTCAGGGAAGAGCAGCCAGAACCATGACTTGTAGGAAACACTTGAAGCCTCTAAGCCAAACAAACAAGGAGGAAAACCGAGCAGGAGGAGATAACACCAATTTGGCATTCAATATTAATTTAATTGGGGCAAGAGCCTTCACTGATGGCTATTTGGAGGGAGGACAAAAGGAGGCTGAACTGGCTGCTGTCACCCACAGCTGACAATTTGTGCTGCAAGATGGAGAAATATCAACTGCACTGTTAATTTCTGTATTATGGAAATTAATCCTCTCATTTGCACAGCAGGAAGCCAAATTACACCATCACATGCACAAATGTGACATTTTGAGAATTTGACACCGCACCACAGTGCTGATTCCAGCAATACCTCCCACCTCACAGAGCGGATAAAATGGCATCTTCTCTGGACAAAGACACTGACAGAAAAGCAGCCAGTTCCTCGGCTGATTAAATTTGGCAGAGTTCTCCCAGTATGAAGAGAACAGCTGCCATCCAACTCCCAGAAATGCAGAATATAGGGAAAGGTGCATTTGTGCAAGGGAGAGGAGGAAACATCTTTCTAACCTAGCAAGGGAATCTGCCACTGGACGTACTGCACCTTCAAAAGTTCCAGCTCCAGATGCCCCAATGCTCATAACTACCCCTGGAAACTTTTGTCCTAGAGCACATTGCAACAGACAGAGCACAGCTAAAATAAGGAGGAGGAAAAGTCTACATGTAATGATACAGCACCGAGTTACATCTTCCATAAAAGTCATGATGCCTGTCACCTGGCTTGACTAACAACTGCAAAATGCTTGAGGAAAGCTAGGGTACATGAGGGAAAAAGTGTTTTAATCATTTTTACTTAGTTTGGTTTTATTTAGTTAGATTTAATTATTAGTCTGAATTTTAGCATTGAAGACTCTTGTATAGATCACAGCCTCCCTGGGGGAGCAATCTCATCTGCCTGCTGATTTTCTCTCATTCATTCCTCTCAGTGGCACCAGTCCTCTCAGTTTTTATTTCAAAGTATCAACTTAAAAAAGTGACTATAAAAACCATAAAGCTTCATTTATTAAAAGCAAATAGCCATAAGAGTAATCACATTTTTTCATAGGTAACTGATTAGCAAGGGATACTTAAAGTTAGTACGCATCTGAGCACCTCACATAATGTAAATTGTTGGCTACGAACAACCTGGTTACAATCACCTGCCACACGCTGCTTTATCCAAAGCACACCTATGTATCTTTTCCAACTCCTATGAACTATTTAAAATTGAGCTTTCACTTACAAAATGTAATCAAAAAGATGACAAAAATCTTTCACAGAAAGCAGAAACTGCACCTGCCAATTCAAGTGTAGCGAGGTGTTGCTCATAGCATCAGCGGGTGCTGTTTGTGACAGCATTTCTTCTCCCTGCTGAGTCCTAGCACAGCCCACTCTCCCTGTCACTCAGCACGGTGACAACCTGGGAATGTGTGCTTCAAGCCACTGCGCTGACAGAAGCCCTACAGTTCCTGCTTCTCTCCTCCCAAATTAAATGAAGATCAAAGCGTGTCAGCTTTTAGACATCATACAGCTTAGAAATTTTCTCACGTAACCTCAAGATCTACATTCTGTGCTCAGAATGTAAACATACGTTCTCACCTGACTCCAGGAGCTTGAACCTTAGGAAAACATGCACTCAGTCTGAAGACAATAACAAAATAAAGAGTTAATATTGCTACCTGGAATTTGATAAATAATTTTTTGCAGGAATTTCTCCTTCTCTCTTACCCCCATAGAAGTCAGTTAAGCATAATCTTGTTTGTAGTTTGTTCTTTCATACAGAAACATAATTAAGAACTGATCTGCAACCACATGCCTTAAATAAAAGGCAGCTGCTCATATGATCTGCTCATTAAATGCTGTATTCTAAATGCATACAAAGATGCCAAGGTAATTAACAAGGCACAAAAGCTTTTGGGAGTTGAAGAGGCAATAGGAGCTGGGTTGAGACTTCTCTTCATGTTTACAGGATAATAGCAGATCTATGAAAGTAGATTTCATTTTAAAATCTCTTTACTCCTCAAGACAACATCGCAGAATTATTCTCACTGAGAAGACAATTTATTTCTTACTCTTATAGGTCCTACAAGAGCAATGCTAGTACTTGTAGGATCTGTTGTCTCCTCTCCCTCAACGCTTCTCAATCTTACAGAAAGATTTAAACATTTTGCAAAGTGTGAAGTCTGATGTGTATCAAGTCAATTTTACATCAAGTATCATCTCCAAATGTTTACTTCCCACCTTCTCTTCACCAACCCAACCACCTCAACTCAACATCCCCCTCTGCTGTGCTACAGCCCTAACTTCTCCAAATATCTGTACCAGTACCTCACATGCAACCAATCTCATTCTCTCTGTTATTTCACTCAATCACAGAAAGAGAATTCACTTGCACTGAAAGGAGAGAGATCTTCCTACAGGTGCAACTGCTTATCCTTTAAAAAGATAAAGAGGGTTCACCAACTACTTAATCAAACATGTTTCATAGCTTTCTTAGTATTTATTTCTCACTATGCACAAAGCTAAATTCCTGGGGTACTGTCATCTCCTTCCCTATTTTTCTCCCATGTAACTCTGAGATTTAGCAATACAACTGAAAACCAAGTGAAAAAATGCTAGGAGTGAAATTTCAGAAAAAAAATCATGGTGTTGGCTAGAACATGTCCTGGGCAAGGCTGGGAGCCGATGAGATGCTCAGCACACTGCTGGCTGGGACATCTTGGCCAATTCCCCTCTTTCTGAGGGTTTAAGGAGTCCACTTGTCTTCGCCCCTGATGCATATCTCAGATGGCTTCCTAAGATTATGGGGTACAAACATGGGCTTTGAAGTCCTGTTAAAATCTAGCCATATTCTCATTAGCCAGGAGCAATAACAAACAGCTCTCCTCCTCTGGAGTCAGGAAGAGAGCATCGAGGGGAGATGAAGGAATTTTATAGTAGGCCTGAACTGCAGGATTTCTTCTTTTCCTCTAGGGTGCCTAGTCCTGAAGGCCCTTCAGAAGACTGAAATTCAGCTCATGTGCTGACTTTGCTAAGTTTTCATCCAGAGAGGAAGAGAGAACAAAAAAAAAAAAAAATACTTAACAGTTATGTCTGCTGTATAGCAAAATAAATACCAGATATAGATCTTTTTCTTGAAACAAAGCAAAGGGGAAGCAGAAGTCTTGCCATCCTCTCTTATCAAAACTGAATAAAATTAGCTGACCCACAGCAATAATAGCAGCATTAATAACGATCATGATGATGATACTGAAAAGGTATGCACTATTTTAACAAAGACTGAAAAGAAAATGTACTCCTGAACTTGAAAAATGTGAAACATGGGGGAAAAGAATAAATGGGCATTTCAAGAAGAAGAACAAACATAGGAGATGAGTGATCCCAGAGACTACTGAAGTAAGGAAGAACAATGAATTTAGAAAGCAGATGGATTTCCAAGCCAAGTGTAGAGAGACCTGAATGAATCTGCAGAATGAAAGAATGACAGTGAGGAGATGATCATAAAAGTGTTTAGCAGCCTTTCAGGAGATAGGAAAAGCTCAGCAATTCGGGATATGGTTTTTCAGTGCCTGGCCAGGGCTTTTTTGTCGTGATCTGCCCAGGCTCTCGCTGTCTCAGCTGCCTGCCCAGGCACCCCACAGAGCCCAGGCAGCTCTGAGAGCTGTCAGCAGCGCACAGCAGCTGAATGCAGCAGAGGGCATACACTGGTGCTGTCAAACAGCAGGATGCCACGGAATCAGAGCAGCTAGACTTACCCAACGCCAACCTCACAGGCCAAAGATATTTATGCATTAATGCGCTGTGGAGATGCAAACCTCCTGGAAGGATAACTCCTTGTCCCCAGTTACTTCTGCCACAAAGTGATGCCTGGCTTGACTAATACTCTGAGATTGCTGGTAGGAGTAGCACTGGCATTATCCCATTTCAGCCACACTGTACGTTTTTTCCATAGTCATCACTACAGTGTTTGGTCCTTATCTCAAGGACTTGTTCTCTGCATTGCATGTGAGGAATTTACTCTGTCAGATAACATACTGCCTTGTGTCAACTGCATTTGTCCCCAGTGGCCTCACTAAAAAATTAACTTTAAACAAGCACATTAAAAAATGGAAACACAGAAAAAATAGCTGAATAATTCAAACTGCTACTCAGTCATCACGGTCATTTTAATGCATGCAGCCCTGACTCGGTTCGCATTGTTTTCTGAAGGTGCATTTGATTATTTCCTTTTCCACAACAGTTCCCAGATAAAGCACACGATTAGCTGTCCAGTTTACCAGAAGAGTGCTCCAGAGTTTTCTGAACGCTGCTTTCCCTATCTCCTAAAAACCAAATCTCAGAGTCTTGGAATCAAATTCTGTTGCATCAGAGTTTCTGCAGATGATGCAAGCTGCATTGTTGTTTTTGTCAAGGGAATATCTCTTTCCTAATAGATAGAAAAACAGACTGATAATACCAAAGACATTTCCCCAAAGCAACTAAAAGTTCACTAACAATTTTTTGGTCTCTTCCAAGCTACAACAGAACCAATGATCTAGATGGGTGAAATCTCACAAAACTATTATGGTTGTATAGCCCCCTCACCCTGCTTTATGCTCCCATCACATTGGTCATTCACTTTCCAGCATCCTCCTGAGTCTGGTAGATATTTAAAAGCAATCAGAAAAAGTCTCATAATAAAATGGCTAATTGCAAAAGAAATGCCATGTTCTGGATGATGGGAGTCTAAGATATTTCAAGAGCTCTGGCTCACTCCCTCCATTAAGCTGCTTTGTCTCTCGCAGTGTGTAGAACATGACTAAGCTTTCATGAGGTCACTACTCCTACAGTAAAGAAAGTCCTATTTCCTATTGTGATCCCATGCCTCATCTTTGCATCGGCAGATAATCTCATTTCTCACGTCTGTATGACATTCACTTTCATGAACGCGGAGATCCTACAGTTGAAATGTGACAGATCCTTTGCCCATTCCCTCAGAATATCTAGTGCTGATGATTTACTGCCTGGAAAAGGCTCTGAGAACCTCTCTGCATGTCTTTTTGGTAGGACGGAAAAATATCTGTGAGGAGACTTGCAAGGATAAAACATAGTGTGAGTGACTTCACTAAACTAGAGCAATTTTTATAGCATTTAGATGACACTGCAACACTTAACCGGAGTTTAAGTGATTGAACAGGTGATGAATCCCCCAGAAGAAAAAGCCATTAGGCAGTTTTAAATCAAAAAAAACCCCACTATTATGTGCTATAAAGTGCAACAAGATATCCTTTTCTTTCCTTTCTAATGCAATCCTCATCAGATTACTCCTCTATAGTTTTCCCAAGGCATTTTTATCAACACATACCAAACAACTCCTTTGCTGAATTTGAAGATCTACAAATTAGCATTTGAAGGGAAATGCTGCTACGTGACAATCTCATCTTAACCTACCAAGAGAATGCAGAATTTAGTTATAGGCAACCGCATTTGATATATTTCTCAGCTCCCAACCAACTCTCCAAGACTGGGTTTCACAAATCCAGTGAAATCCTTTCCTCACAAGTTATGTCTCCATTTAAAAAAATTAAGAAAAAAAACAAACAGTGGTTAGGAAATGCATTCACAAAAGACCCACATTCTGTCCTCTGGCTGCTTAATATGGACAAGAGACTCCACCACAAGTTTTGTCTTTCCAGCAGAGTATGAGTCAACAAGCTTATTAGATCTCAGCTGTGTCCTCTGAAACTGTCCAACTTTGTTTAACTAATTACATAACTACTGGAGCAGTCACCTGGCTTTCCTCTCTCACGCATGACTTCCCTAACCTCTTTCTTGTCCAATGAATGTTTAATTACTGAGGTAAAGTGAAACATTTGCAACAGAAGAGACGAGGAGAGCTTGCCCTCAGAATTCTTGATAGCCTCCTTATCCAGGCAGTCTGCATAACAAGTGGGTAAGATTGAGTTAAGTAAATCTTCTGAACTTCAAATGTTTTAAACTCAAACTCTGCAAAAATTAGAAACCCATTCTAAAAAGTGGCCTGTGGAAAAACAAGAGGTGCAGTCCACTTAGGTCACATGTTTTAAACTTAACAATTTAAGCTAATATTTTTTATTTTCATTATGACCTTCCACACCTGCGATGCCCCTGTGCAGACCTATAGGATGTCATCCACTGTTTATAACTAACTCCAAGCTCTATAAATGAGCTTTTAGAGTAAGGAGATTGCCTTCTTCAGGCCTCTCTAAAAATAGATAAATCTTCCTCCATGAGGATCTTTTAATAGCATGCCTGGTATACAGTTACCTGTGCAAAAACTTCTTACATTTGCTCTGTCAGCAAATAAAATATCATATACCTGATAGAACAAGTAATGTATGAAAACAGTCTGGGTAGGTCTATAACCTATATGGAAGAGACAGTACTCTGAAAAGAAATATTGATTTAAGATGGAAAAATAGCCTTCAGTTTCCTCCCAGTGACTGTAGCATCTGGGGCCTTTCTTTCAGCAGGACTCCTAGAATGAATTTGGGCCGTGAATCAAAAACCCACCTAGAAAAATGAAATCAAACATCACTGCTCATCTTTAAATTATAAGGAACATTATGAAACTCTGGGTCAGTTTATATCAGACAGATGCTGTTAGCAGCTCCCTCTGGGAAATGAAGTCATCCTGGGACTCAGACCTGCAGAGGCCAGGCCCCAGCAGACTGCAGTGAAGGAGCAGCTGCAGCCATGCCTGCTGCTCCCTTGACTCCAGCAGTTATTGTTCTACCCTTTGGGTCCAGGCAGTCCTTCAGAACACAGAGGAACAACGTGTTGACCTCAACTAGCTCTGACAAAGTGTAAATTTTGACAAAGAGTAACTAGGATCCCATAAGATCTCAGTGTTTATAACAATCCCTTACCAGGATGTATCTTCCTATATCCATTATGGTTTCGGAACCATCACTATTGGATCCTCCTCATCAAAAGAGAGTAAGCAAGTTTTCCTGTGCCTGCAGCCAACCATGCAGATGACCCAAGCAAGCATATTGCCACTTCCATGTTTCCAATTCTGCTTCTCTCACAGCAACTGCCTCCTCTCTCAGCTGTCTGCAATTTAATTGGGGCAGTGAGAACTGCTGTAAGACTCGACTAGTTCAAGCAAGCAAGGAAAACTCCCCCTCTTAGCACCCTGCTGAGGCTGCTGCTGCTTGGGTTTAAGGTTTTTGTTTGTTGTTTTCTTCTCAGGCCACTGCTTCCTAGCGGTTTCTCTCCTGTATGAATTCTGCCTGTGTGTCCTTTAAAGTCTGGGAGGTGAGCTGAGTTTTCATTTCCTCACAAGTGTTCTATAAAATAATGCAGGTCAAGGAACAAGAAGTCTGCCTATTCTGTACCTGAATTTGAGAAGCAAAGGCTGCTATAACCTAATCTGACTGTCACTAATGGAAGTTGTCACAGATCATTCTTAAGGAAAGGAAAACTATATCACATCAGCGCTCTCCTTGTCTGTTATCTTAGTGGTCAGCCGGAAGGAAAAGGGCCCAGTAGAAAGGTGACAGCAAAATAATGATGCCATTAATAGCTTTTTGGATTAGGAACAATCCTTCCTATGGAAAGAGAAATCTATTGTTGACTCTAATTATTGTAGGGTTTAGAGGCAATATCATCTTCCCTCCAAGATGTCATGAGCTACAATTGTCATACCATTCTTTTGGGATTCCATTAGCAAAACACTGAAACAGAATTACTTGAGTGATGACAACACAATTATTCACACACAGCGATGCATATGATTAAGAATTTTTCTGAAAAAGTTAAACTACTTAGTGTTGCTAATAACGTATTCCACTATTTTCTGCTGATTTTTCTTTACTTTCTCAGAAGTGAAGAAGTGCTGTCAGTTAACTAATGTGTTCACTGTCATGAAACAAGAGTAATAAATTAATTCACCTGGACATTCTTGCCTTCACCTGATGAAAGAGGCAATAAGAAAAACAGACTCCCTCTCTCAGTGAGATTTTCTGTTCCAGCTCAGTGTATGTATTTTTTCCTCAATTTGTATATGCGCCATATCCATGCCAGGCTGCAAGATGAAATCACAACACACCTGCTTCCCTCGCTACTGTGAGGTGCCACATTCCCTGCCCTGCAATGCCACCCTAAACCTGCCGTTTTCGAGAGCCTGTAAGGAGTGCACCCAGACATGACTGACAAGCAATTCCTTCAGAAGAAATCCTCTCCCAGCCCTGCAAGAAAGAGAAGCTGAAACATGTCCCTGGTGAAGAATAGGTCAGGAAGTGCCACCAAGGGTGAACCCTTGTCCTCAGAGTCCCCTGAGAGGATCTGCACCAGATGGCACACACAGAGCAGCAGCTGTGACTGAGTGCTGCTTCCCAAAAGGGGAAGGGATTAAGCAGAAGTGATGCCTTCAAAACAAGGTTTTCTCCAAAAAAGTTCACAGACAGACAACAGGCATGGCTGTTAGGTAACAACGTCCTTGTTTGTAGCTCTCAAACAGTCCAAATACAGTTTCAACACCTAGTTTCATCCTCACCAGTGGCCAGATAATCAAAATCCCTTTCTGCTAGAGAGAGGCAGACATCAGGACCAGTGGCCAAAGGCAGTGAGGGGTCCTGAGCAACATTCCCATATCTATTCACCCCAGCGCTTCCCCCACAACAGCTGCAGTGATCTGCCCTAGGAAACTATAACCCCCTTAGCCTTGTGACTCACAGCTTCTGAGGATGCTGCCGCACAGCTTAGCGGGTGAGGATCTTAGTCATCTCTGATGTACAGGCAGGCCTGGGACAACAGAAATTTTTCCTCCCATCTCAAATATTGACCCCCGCTCCTGCACAGTAAGACTCCTCTCTTCCAAAAAGCAGACTTCGATCTGTGTTCCCTTCCATTATACAGGGAAACCCTTTCTTTTTCTTCATTGATATTCTCTTGTGCACTCTCATCCTAAACAACTCTGTCTGAACATGTGTCCCAGAGTACAATGGTAAAATAAAAGCCTAAAAATACACGTGTCATGTTCCAGTGAGAAGCCTGCAGCAGACCAGCATGTCTGCCATTCCCACTGCTCAGCCACATGGCATTGCAACTGCTTGGAAAGAGAGCACAAGCCAAGTTCTGAAGAATGGTTTGTTTGAGCACACTGATCATTTTTACCCATGTGTTCTGTGATCCAGAGCCAAAGCAGTAGGGATAAAGATGCCCGAACCGCCATCTCTTCCAACATTCACTCCAAAAATACGAGAAAGAAAATCTCTTGAGAGAAGATGTTTAATGGGGCAGTGAGCTAAGTGAATATCTGACTTTCAGAAAGTTCTCATTTTTTGAATGAGAAACAGTTTGAATTCTCATGAGAACGAGCATTGCTATTCTTTTCAGCCATTTCTATATCCATGTCTGTCTGTGCTACAGTTTCTGTAGTGGATAATATAGGATCATGACAGGCAAAAATATAATATAATTAAGAAAAATTACTTCATCTCATTCAGAAATCTGCGTGTGGAGACACCGGCCTGTGCTACATATGAGGAGTGTAGTACACTCTAGGCTTAAAATCTTTGGAAGCCTTTACTGGATGCTCATTCTTTCCATAGTTTGGTTAGATGAAGTGCAGACAGTAATGACTTGCATCCTGCATAGGACTGCAGAAAATGGAAAAAAATAAAGAGGCTTTCACATTTCTGAGCTAACGTCACCTATGCCTTTAACGTGAGACTGTCATAACGTTACTACTGATCACACATTACACACACACAGATTCACATCTGTCATCAACATGGCATTTCTTTCCAGGATCTCCACACATTCTGTGTGATCAGATGCTGCTGAATGAAGTACAACCATTAAGTTCTGCAAGTGTACGAGCAGCAGCATTTTTGCCAGGAAGGAGACACTAACATCATTACTCATCTTTTAACAATTCCAACCATTTCAGCTTTGCCTAGAACCTCTGATTATATGTATATTTTTTTCTATGCAAGTTCCCCTGCAACTTCACAAGTAGTTTTATTAATCTCCTTATCTTATCATTAATTTACATCACTCTGGCTTTTATGTTTCTCTGCCATCTCCAAGATTAAAACACTAACTAAAATGAATGTGTTTAATATCCTTGCAGCAATCTAACAACCAATTGGAATAAATCCTCATCAGGTTTTTTTTTTTTAAACATTTTGAAACTCCGTCAAGAAATGATAAAAAAGAATTAAACTCAAACCAAAGAATATTAGAAAATAGGGATAATTTGTTGTCGTTTTTATCTTTTGGTTGTTTGTTTTTATGTTTTGGTTGTTTGCTCTGGGATTATGCTGTTGTTTTTTTCTCTAGGTTTTTATCTTTTCTATGTAAGCAAGGCTTTATGAAAGTGTTAGAAGTAGCCTTTTGACAGCTAAATAGGATAGAAGCAAAATCTCCATTTTATTCAAAGCTTCCTTCACAAACCATGCAATTTTCCTTATCCACCCAGTTGAAATTCAAGGCTTCTCCAGTGATATCGCACTCAGTCAAATCCGACAGGTTATTTCTATTAAAGTTCGGGGTTGAATGGAGACTAACTAGAACATCGATTCTATTGCTAATATTTCATTCCAGTGGCAGAATGCAGTAGCTTGGATGAGTTTAAGATGATAAAATTTATAACATTGGTGGAATTGAAAAACTGTTTGTTGATATGGTTCAATTTGTTTAAATAAAATCATGTTTCTCCTGATGACATTAAGTGATATTTTCTCTGTAATTGCTTTTAATTATTTTTGCTGGCATGGCCTTAGTAATTTGGCAGCGTAATAATTTGTTATTTAAAGGATTTTGTAGTACTCCTACATCCTGAGCCATATATTAAATGATCAATGCTGTTTACTTACCAATTCCTGTTATCTTACTAAAGGAAAACACAGATCATCTTTAAGCTCATGGGGAAAATATTGTGTACTCAACAGCTCCCTAGCATCAATTGCACTTTAGAACTTGTTTTGTTTAACCTAACACAGTGCTTTTCAGTTTTCTTTGCTTTTCAGTTCCTTTCCCTTAACTGATATTCTCGGGCAGGATCAGCTTGTTACTAAAGGAGGGATGAGGAAAACATCAATTATTGCAGGTCGCTTGCAATTATTGAAGCAAGTTTTGTGTGAATCAACAGGTAATTCAATGGGAAGGTCTATAGGTTTAACCTCTAAAAGAGCATATTCTCTGCAGTAAAAGTTGAACATGAAAATGTAAAAATATAGCATTATAAAACAAGATGTGACAGACATTTTTTATCCACATAATACGTTTCTCATGCATTGCTTAGGTTTACCGTATTGATGGCTAATCAATTACAGTTTAAGTAGCTCACAATTCAACCTCAGAAAAATCTTATATGTTCACCCTATTTTTGACAGCTGGAGTGAAGTTCACTAGCATGCAGAGGACAAGTTAAAACCTCATGGAACTAAAGTCACGTGTGAGGCTTTTCACAAACTACCTTCAGAAAGTACTGCAAAGGACCAAAGCTTGAAAAGTTAAATCAGATTTCTCAACTGTTTCTGCATTGATCTCTGTCTACGGATCAATCATTTCTATCAATTTCCCAGCTGTAAGACTCTCATTGAGTTCCATTCATCCATGTGACACGTTTTGTGGTGTTAGTGCTATCAATCACACTAGCCTTCTGTCTCAGGACATCTGAATGGTATTACAAAATTAGCAGCAAATGAACAACTTTGCCAAGCAGAGCAAAGAAGTTGCACCTGTAATAACACCATCACAGTGCATAGACACTAATTTGAACAGCCAAGCTAACTCATGCATGCTGACTACTCAGGCAAGACTGAGTTTGTAAACAAGTTCATTGTTTTCAGTGTATTCTCACCCCAGACAGTATTCCTGGGTTTTGATCGCTTCATAAACGATGTGTTGCAGTGTGAATTTTGGTACAGTATGGGTCTATTTCAATTTTTTTACCACTGACTCCTGCCCTTCTCAGCTGATTTATACTGTGTACTGCTAGAAAATGAGCTGCAAATGATGAAATGGAATAGACAACCTGGAACATGTCTTCAGGGAATCTTCCAGCGCTTGAACTTAATATTTGCTATTCAAGAGTATTTTTCTCCAGCTATGCTCTGCTGCTGTTTCTCAAACAAAGAAGTGAAATTGCTTCAGACAGGTCCTTCACAATCCCAGGCAAAGCATTATAGGTCTTAAAAATCATAAACAAAGATCACATAAAAAAGTTTTCTACTCACACAACCAAGGACAGCAGCCTCCCACCAAAGCAATGCTCCTCCAAGCAGCAGCCAGCCTCCGAGAGAGAAGCTCCCCTCTCTGTGTCTGGCCCTTAAATGAGCCCAGGGCAGCCCCACCCTGGGTCCATCCCTTCAGTCAGGTGGGGAGCACAGGTGCAAACAATTTGCTGTGCTCCCCAGGCAGCCACAGCCCTGCACCAGGTGCTCAATCACCAATTCAGGCCCTGCCCTGACATTTCCCCTACAGCTGCCCAAGTGTTCCCAGAAAGTAAATGTGGCACCACTTAATCATGAGCAAGATGAGCAATATGACATAATCTCCCTACTTTATCAGGATACCTGATCATCTTCCAAACTCAAAAAGATATTAATGGATTTCATTTTTCCTGTTATTTAGTTATCTTAAACAAGTTACAAACCATAAAGTTAGGTTTATGAACAATTATCAAACTTTGAATGCAGTGGTCATCCAAGAAAATCTCTAAACCTCTCTTCACCAGATGGAGAGAAGGTTAAGAGGCAGAGCTGCATAGCCAGGGAAATAATTATATGATACTGCCCAGGCCAAGCATCCCTAAGCACCCAAAATTGGCAGTGTATTAGGCTAGCAGTACTTTTGATCCGAAAACAACTGTTCTGTTCTCATTTTGTTGGAATAATTCAAGGAATATATTTAATATTGCTTCTGAAACAGGACAACTAAAAGGTGTGGGTTTTTTTTTTTGTTTTTTTTTTTAGCAAAATCACCGCTACATCTTATTTATTTGCTAGAGTCCAGCTCAAACTTTAGGAATACAGAAGTCATTTTCAGAAAATAGTTTTGAACAACACTCCTGAAATGCGCTGATGTCTCTCAGACAAGTTTGAGTATGAAGTGGATAGGTTTTATGGTTTTCTCTTTAGCATTGGCAGCAAGGTAAATGTGTATGCTTCTTTCCAGACTTTCTCAAGACCAAATATATTCCTCTCTGGTGCTACGAGGTGTCAGAAGCTTTTTCAAATGAGATTTTGCTGAACTCGGTATGATCTCCTAGCAGGATTTTAGATGCCTTCAGATATCCTGGGTGGCATCCACCTGCAAGTACAATGCAACACAAGAGATCTTTGTTTATATCTGCCTACATTCTGTGTTAATGCAACTCTGGGTAATCACAGTAAGACAAAGCCCAGGACACACAGGGAAGGATGCACACTTAAGATTTTTTAGCAACCCTCAGTATGTCAGCTGCACCCTCATCCATTCATGTTTGCTGTGATGGATCCAGACACCATATCAGTGAGTCCTCACAGACAAATTGCAAAAATAGCTCATTTCAGACAGGCAATCCAATCAATTTCTTCTGTACTGAAATTTTCTAACTTAATTTTATAGCCCTGAGAGCTCAGCTATCTATCTAGGTGTATTGACTGGTCTGGGTGTACACAGGTCATTTAAAAGATAAAGATCACATGCATACCAAGCCTCTGGACTGCATTTATTAACAGCATCCTCCTAACTTTCAACATCATCAGTGTCATCTGGACCGATGCTGGAATAAATGAAATGTGGCAGAACAAGAAACAGTTGCCAAGAATGGGATGTACATACACTAGTGATACACAGGGAGGTTCAGCCCTATTAGCCCCTGAAAAACCACGCTCTTCCGCAAGGACAGCAAAGAGCATGCTCTTTGCAGGAGATTGTCCAGCCTGGTGATTTTATAGCACTTCTAATCAAATGGAGAATAAAAAGGAAATTGCTGACCTGAGGTTTGTGGAATAATATTTATATAGAAGGAAGTTCTCAACAAGGGTGTTTATTGCTATTTAATATACGCGTTTCAGGAACACACAAAATCCAATGTGACAGGGGGTCCCCAGTGAGAACTATTGTGCAAGCGTCCATTATTGTTATTTTTGGAAATTGCTCTGGATGACTAGTGACTTTCTGGAATCTGTTTGTCTGACTGAGAGACTGAGCAGCTGCCTGCAGGAAATACATGGCCCAAAGGAAATGCTTTCTGATGGCACGTTATTACGCTGTCTGTGAGACCTGTGCTCAGTAGCTCTGAGTACAGCCACTGCTGCGTATTACAGTTCAGGTTTCTTTGGAGCTTTTTCCAGTGTTTGATGTTGGTCAATAAGAGTTTGGCAAAATTGTGCCAGTACTCACGAGAAAACTTTCTGGGAGCCATTGTTGTCAACATTTATTTTGTCAACTCTATTATAAATAGATGTATTCTTACCTTAATTTGCTTCAAAATTTGAAGATTTTCGCTCTTGATCCTGAGGCCAGGTCTGTCCTGTAACTTGGTTACTATCTCATTTTGCTGTTTGAGCCACACAGAAAAAATCCTTGAGGGGCAGCTAACTTGGTCTTCCTGCACTAGGAAAATATATTAGCCAGGTTCTAATTTGTTCTGGCTGAGTGCTGCACTGATCCAACACTTCTAGATCCGCAGCACCATGAAATCTATTTCACTCTATGGCATTCAATGCACAGCAGAGACGTTCTGTTGCTTTGAGCTCTCATTCTCCCGCTCTTTTGTGGGTTTATATTTCCCACGATTCACCACCATTTTCTCTGCTGCTTGCTTACCATAGGTACTATGGGTGTCCTGGCACAACAAACAACACAGAAGAAAAGATCTGGATGAGAAGCCCTGGCATAAAGATGAAAGGAAAATGTGGCATACTCGAACTTTAACTTCTGCAAAATACTTTCTCAATTCTTTAAGGCTGAGGTTTTCAAGAAAACAGACGCTTCCAAGGGAGAAAGAAAAAGAAAAAAAAAAAAGAAAGAAAGAAAAAAAAAAGTCTTTAGCCTTTAAATATTTAAAAAAAAAAAAAAAAAAACAATCTTCCAGGGGAAACTTTTCAGAAAAAACTTCCTTCACTTCTGAAAAGAAAATTCTATTTGCTTATCCATTCCAGGCATGGAGTGCTGAAGAGGAGACCTCCCAGAGAGAATAAACACATTCCAGTACAGAAAACCATGCCAGGAAGGATTTGATTTGTTATTGAGGCTTCTTCAGATTGCAGGTTTCACAGTACCCATTCAGATGCACTTTCTCACTGAGAGCTTCGTTTAATGCATGCTTCAAAAAGGAGCTTTTAGTGCACTTCTTAAAACAAGATTCTCTTAGGACTTGGTAAAGCTTATCCTTTGAGTAACATGCCACCGACGGGTTGGTGTCAGGTTCTGTTCTCATGGACAGCCAAGACCCAGAGACCCTTACACTTCACCCGTCATTCATTATGTGTAAGCTCTAACTGCATTTTCCACATGGGGAATGAGGGTCGTCTCAAGTGCCTACATGCAATGCTAGAAAACATCATCCACCAGAGGTGAGCTGAGGGCAGAAGATATATTCTGCTGTTTCCGTTGCATGTTTTCTATCAATTCAATGATATCCTTATTGAATGAGGAGAGTGTAAAATCTTGCATTGGAGACAATTTAGAGCAGAGAACTACATTGGCGGAGTCCTTTGAGAGCTGTCTAGCCCTATCTCTTGTCCCATGGCAGGATGAGTTAATCTTAAACTATTCCTGGCAAGAACTGGTCGCACAGATGGAGAATACAGAGCCTCCCAGACAAAACTCCCATGAGTCACTCTCCTTCCCACTACAAAGTTGCTTTCCAGATATCTAAACCAAATCTCCTTTCTGAAATTCAAACTCAGTATCTATTTCCTCGATAAAAAACATAGAGAACAAATTATTCCTTCCTTTCTGGCAGCTGTTTCTTGCAGATTTGAAGACTCCTCTCATGTCTTCCCTCGCCTTTTCTTCTTCTAGATTAGATAGAGCACAAATACATTTGCCCTTTCACAGCGTATTGCAGTGGCTACTGAAATCCAGGAATCAATTACATAGATTACGAGGGACTTCAATGACAGCATGACAGGATATAATACCCAGCTTGCGTACGAGCAAACAGGGTGTGAATACTTATTTAACACCAGTATTTTCCTACGGTGATGGATTTATCTAATTAATTACTTTATGAAGTGCTTGATTATGATAGCAGTGAATGCCTTTCCTGCCCACTCTTATCATTTGCTTAAAACTTCTGTTCAGCTGAGATACACACGCATCTGAGAGTTCATTTAGATACTAGGAAGCAAACAGTGCATTCTCATTCCTATTTTTTTTTTCCAAAACATGTTATCTGATGATCATAGCTACTAAATAAGGCCTCTTACTACCTCTAGCAGATCAGATTATTCAAAATTCAAATGACAAAAAAGCAGCAGCCTGAAATATTTATTCATCTCCCCATTTTTAAGATCTTTTTAATATCTTCCCTCTTTGTGCCAAACTTTTAAGATGTAATTGGAAATGTTGGATACACTCCTTCAAAAATGTTCTCAGAACAAATTACCAAGTGGCATTCTGTGAAATGAATGGATAAAAAAGAGCAGCCCTTCTTCAAAGCAAAGCAGGCAAGCTGATATTCAAGAATTTGGTCTTTTATAGGTTGTCGATCTCTTCTTCAGAACAGCCTTCAGAAGTGAATTATCTTATTCATTTTTTTTTCTATTTTCTTATTTGTTTCCCAAGCAAGACTATTTATGAGGCTTTCCTGATTTCACTGTCAATTTTGATTTAATGTTTTCATATAATTCTGTGCAAAGTTTCATTTTAAAGACATTCATATTTGGGAGATGGCTTGATTTCTGCTAAATTCATTCTTCTATCTGCTGTTTTGTGAATCATTTATGGCTCTAGGATTCTTGTTAATCAGCCATGTATTATGGGTACCATTTTACATCTTTACAATGTAAAGGCCAAAAATGCAATGAAGAAGTAAATCTTAAAAAAACACCACCAACAAAAAGAAACAAACACAAACAAAAAACAGGAGATCTAAAGAGTCAGTGAAGAAAAACTTTGCTTGTCCAAAATGAGGTACATCATTCACATGTCATTTCCCAGTCTCCTTACTCATATAGCAACAAATTGCTCACGTGAGCTGTGTTACAGACTATTTATCCCTAAATACAGATGGCAGGTTTGGTGGAGGTCCGAGAAAAGTGTGTCATCCTTATACATTGAGCCTGTGAGCTCTCTTTTGATGCACAGAAGTGTGATTGGAGGTGCTGGGAGCAGCATGGGCACAAGTAAGCTTAATGACTCAATTCACTGCTACTGTCCTGACAGCATAGTGACAATGAAACATCCTGGATCTTTCTGTTGATTATGTTTTTACTGTGTCAGAATCAAAGGACAGAAGCCCTCAATCCATGCTGTGCCCATGTCTGATATTTGGGAGTTTCACAGCAGCAGATTACGGGGCATTACTGAAATCATGTCCATGCTTGTATTAAACCCAGAAGCAGCAGCCAGGACCTCCTAAATGAGCTTTGGCTTTGGGACATGAACAATCCAGAGAGACTTGAGGAGAATACCAACTGTCTGTAAAAGGTCTAAAACAACCAGCAGACTGTATGAGGGCTTCACCCCAAAACCAATTAGTATGGTTTTCATTTACCATCATTACTGGGCACTGCGTGGATATAGGATGATTCTTCTCATGCCAAATCTGAAAGGAAACAAATGCAATGGGACAGTGTGCAGAAAAGCAGCAAAGAGCTGAAGGTAATACCTGAAGGATCCATCTACATAAATCCAGGCCAGAATTATCTTTTTCAGGCTGTGAATTACTTGCAGAGGCACTGGTTCATAACCCTCAGGACAAGCTAATGCTTGCTTCTGACGATAGCAGTCCCTGGACGGTAAAGGAGTAGGAGTGCTCCAGATGTCTCTGTCCACCACAAATGGCAGAACATTGGCTGGCTGATTTAAGCAGAATAAACAGTAGCGTATGAACCTGAAATTGTCTGTGCAAGGGTCATCGTCCTTCTACTGCTGGCAATAAAGGACAAAAATTGCAGAAGGAAGACTCTCAGACCCTTTATATAGCCCAGCTACTATAATGGGATTTCTCTTCTCCTTGCAAAGGTTATACAGAGCAGGGAAAAAAAAAAACAAAGCCACATTTTTTGCCATTATTTTCCAGATTCCAATGAATGATGAGGCTCAATATGGAAGAATAATTAAATGCTGTAGTAATTAGACTGATTAATACCGGGATCATGTCTGACATTTGTAATACGAACTGAAGGACAACCCACAACATGGATATGTGTGATTATGACATTTCTTAAAGTACATTCAGAGATTGAAATCAGTAGATAAATGTGAGTCATTACACAGTTGTCTTTGTGTTTTCTGTTTTTAAGATCCTTTTTTTTTTTTTTTTTTTTTT